>JAOUZG010050060.1:1089074-1099719 GCA_026289955.1 Argiope argentata | reverse complement strand
ACACACACACACACACACACACACACACACACACACACACACATATATATATATATATATATATATATATATATATATATATACTGAAGTGACAAAAGTCATGGGATAGCAATATGCAAATATACAGATGGCAGTAGTATCGCAGCAAAAAAGAATAAATGCGCAGTTCGTTTTCCAAAGCTTTCATTTGTGTTCAAATTATTCATGTTAACAGGGTTTTCGTGATTTACGGCGGCACGACGTGAATTAACAGACTTTGAACGTGGAATGTTAGGTGGAGCTGGAAGCATGGGTCATTCCATTGCGGATATCGTTAGTGAATTCAACATTCCTAGATTCACAGTATCAAGAGTGTGCCGAGAGTATGAAATTTCAGGCATCACATCACATCATGGACAGCGCAGTGGGCGACCACCTGCACTTAACGACCGAGACCGCCGACGTCTGTGTAGAATGGTCAATGTTAATAGACACGCAACACTTCGTCAAATAACTGCAGGAATCAATGTGGGACGTACGAGGAACGTGTCTGATAGGACTGTGCGGCGAAATTTGTCTTCGTGCCCAAACTCCTGCACCATCCACACTTTCACAATTATGGACGTATATACAGACAGCATGGCTCAATATTCCTGCAGAGGACTTCCAATGACTTGTGGACTCCATGACACGTCGAGTTGTTGCCCTTCGCCGGGCAAAAGGAGGACCGTCACGATATTAACAGTCACCCCATGACTTTTGTCACTAGTGTATATACATTTATAAAGAGAGAGAGAAAGAGAGAGATCTAATGGTAGGAATTGAAAAAAGCTTCTTTACAACCTAATCGAGTACCTTGAACTTTATTAAGCTAAGGATATTGCATTGGAATAAATTTTAAATTTGCCATCTGTAAAGTTTATTTTTTATACAATTTTCCTCTTTTGCTTCTTTTTCTTAAAGTTAATCATTCTCTGCTTCAGAAAATAAGCTTTACCAAAAACTCACCCTCAACAAAATCAAAGAAAAAACCACTTTCTAGTAAATTTAATACCGCTATCAAAAACCAATTTCCAACCTTACGCCATTTTGCCCCTGAACGGACGATTTCCAGTTGCCACAAATCAGAATACATCAGAGGCAAACATTATGTACACAATACGCTACACAGATGGTGGGCGCTACACAGTAAATTCGAGAATATGTCATTTCTGTTTGTGAGAAACAAGGGATGGTTCCAGAATGTATTCCTTTTCTGCAACGAATATTTGCCTTCTCATAGCTGAATTCTTATTGGCTACGAATGCTTTGCCATGATTAGATAGGGAACAAATCACGTGGTCTTATCTGTTTTGTGGAGGGGAAAGGCCGATAGGGCTGTAGCAGTGAAGCGTTCTGTTCTGCTGAATTGGAATTGTTTTCGACATTTGTTGAAATACTTATTGTCGAGGAAATTCCTAAGAAGTTTGTCCGTTTTTGATTGGTTGGATTGCTGATAACAGGTTGGATTTGTTATTGGGGGGGATTTAGATTCCAGTCGGATTTGATGAATATTTCAGGAAAAAAACATGCTGTTTTCGAACTTGAAAGGAAAAGCATGGTTCGAAAAAAAAGATGTAAATGAAGATGGTTTTGAAAATTCGTATTTGTTAGATTACTAAATAATGAAAAATATTTTTGTTTATCAGATATTTCGATGTGAAAACAAAATTGCATTGTAGAAAATATACTCTTAGAAATAATACAAGTAAATTTAAAACCATTTATGGAAATGTTTTCTGCTACCAAAAAAATTAATTGAAAAATTTCTTTAAAACTTTTCTTGTACATTACACACACACAAACACAAATATATATTATTGTTGATTTTAGAAAACACAATTCTGTGTGACCTCAGGGCCCGAGTAAGCCTAGTTGAGGCCCAGGGCAAAAGCAACTTTGGGCCCCCCTCTGCTTTAATACTTTAGCAATGAAAAACATTCATTAAAGAAAAAAGATGTGAAATAAAATTTATATTCAATTTGGGAGCTCTCATATAAGTGGGGGCCCAAAACAATTGCCCCGTACGTTGAAGCCCATTAGTCAGGACCTGTGTGGTATCTTAGCAAGTAATTCAAAAACTGTCTGAACGAGTAGGATTAACCCCTTAACCGGTTCATTTTCCTTACTATCTAATAAGATGACACTCTCTGTTTTGGGAATATTTAGTTATTTTGATTCAAATGGAAATCCATGGAATAATTGACTTATCTACGTATTCGAAGCCATTTGCTATTGAATTATAATTGAAATGAATGACTTTTTTTGTTAACAACCATCAAAATTCGATAAATCGATGCACGTACGGCGTACCGGCAAACCGGTTAAGGGGTTAAATTTGGCAATATCAACATATTTTGAGTGAAATAAATTATCTGGATCACTTTAGATTAATTACCTTGCTGCATTATTTTAAAGCAATATCAGGACTACTTTGGGACAGATTTCGTAATTTTAAACCGTGGTTAAATAACGAGGAAAACACCTGAGCTTGCAACCCTGTCTCCAAACTTCCACACCGCATCAGCTAGAGGATATTTCGTCCAGATGGATTTAACGTGCAATAGACCCTCTCACACGATGATTATTGAATCATATGTCGAACCTGAAATCCTTGTATGTATATATATATATATATATATATATATATATATAATGAAGTTAATTCCAGAGTGCTCTGACTTAGTACCACATCCCCATTGTCACTGTAACGGTCTTTAAACAAAGCATCTTGCAGGAAACTAATGTCTTCAATCCTTATCACTATATATTATACCCTCAAACAATTTATGCAAATGCCACTCCCATCACCCAAAGTTGTGATATCTAATTGATATAAATTATCGTCTGCCTCCGCGATTGAAAATTCGAAATAACGGATAGAGATGCACGAGATATCGAGACGCCGACATGTCCCCCCCCTTCCTGCGAACTCAGTCACGAAGTTCTGGTTCATTTCTGCGTATTTAGACCGTCAAAGTTGCAGTGAAAATGTCAAGAACTCGAAAGACGGCGAAAACTGTGTTAGGTAACGGATGCAAACAGATTAAAATTTTGAAGCGCTCAGTCTTCGTAAGTAGATTTGAAGGGAAAGGAAGCGAATGAGAGAGAGAGGGACATCAAATGAATGAGAATTAGCTTTTAAGAGGTCTTATCCCTCTTCTCCCCCCAACTTTAGTTGAATAAATAATCGAATGTCTTGATTTGGAGAAAGGGGTCTTTACAAAAGATTATAATTTCCAGCTTCTGCTGTAGATGTTTGAATATTTCATTTCGATTTTCTGGTTTCCATACCCAGTTGCTGCAGCTGCATCTGTGTTGTGTTTTCGAGTATGTTGTGGGGTAAGTGTAACCACGCGAAGATCCGTGCGTGGGTTACTCAAAATGTTTATACCTCTAGGGGAGGGGGGAAAGTTTCAATATCTGCTTCCTCGCATGAAAGAATATTTTTGATTTTAATTTTGCTATGCTAATTCCCTTTTGCTCTGACTCTTGAAAATGCAAAGCGAAAAGATTCGTAAGTTTTCGAAATAAAATAATTGTAGAAGTACTAGGGATTACAAGCTAACTTTCCAGAACGCTTGTGGATTTTGTAGATGTTACCACAACTACGTGATAGAAACTTGTTTTACTAGTTCGCCACATGATATGCGATTGAATTGGTTTCCTTCGTGGCTTATTTACGGAATATTCGAACATGATTTTCACGATACATCGTAAAATTCTGAATAATTTTGAAGATTATTTTCGATAAGATAGACAAATGGAATCAACACCTTTAGATGTATGCTAAACAGAATATTTTCGAAATTGTTGAAATAATATTGGGTAAAGTGAAATGAGAATACTGGTGCTATTTATTAAAATATCGATGATAATTTTTAAAATTTGATTATGCCTTTATTAGTACCTATTATTTTAATTGATTCCTTAATTTCTAAATATTAAGGAGAAAGTATAGTAATTCTCAAAAATTTGAAATCTATATTTCAAAGAAGCTTCAAGTTTTAGACCACCTTCAGTTTGAAAAGAATATTTTTGGAAAATGTCTATCTGTCTGCCTAAGACAAAGATAAAAACGCTTCGAGAAATATGATTGAAATTTGAAATACAGTCTGTACTTAAAATTTTTAAATATTTATCAAATTTTGAGTCGCATATTTTCAAAAAAAGTCCGCCGGTCCAATTGTTTGAATATAAGTCAACGCGACAGCTACATAACGAAGATAACTAGATGAAAAGGATCCGACCCTTAGAAGCCATATATATAACTTTGGACATATATCAAATTTTGAGCAAATTCCAAGAAATCTATCAACAATTCCAAAAATGTAATCCACTAGTCTGTCAGTCTGTACTTTCAGCAATTCATAGTGGTGATAATTCTGAAACTCAAAGACATGAATATATCAAATTTCAAAAATAATTATGAGGCTACAAGAATATTTCCATGTCAGTTTTTTCAAAAGTTTGGAATAACTGGGTTTAAATCTCAGATTCGATGTTTAGCTTCTATTAATCGCATACCGTGATTTAATTGATCTCGCAAATCGCATGCCGTGATTTAATTGATCTCGCAAATCGCAAGCCGTGATTTAATTGATCTCGCCAAACGCATGCCGTGATTAAAAATCTCGCCAAAGATGACACGAGGGATTCAGAAAAATGCTAAATTTGGAAGGATATTAATCTTACATCGGTTTATATATATAACAAATTTTAACATTCAAAGCTATATTTAATTCAATGATTGAGTTTTTTTAATATATCGTAATATTTATGGCATTTAACATCCTATATCTTAATATTATTTATACCTATACATGCCCGAGTGTTTTTTTCTTAGTTTCAAGCTTCAATGCTAATTATATGTTCTGAATATCGGTTATTTTGTGTGTGTGTATAACATGAGGTTAGATATGACACATGCATGTTAACATAAAACGTACAATTAATAGCTAAAAACTTGGTATTTAATATAATAAGGCATTAATCACCAAAATCCACCAACTTTGTCTATTGAGTTATGTTCGCCAATGATATGCTGATAAAGTTCCTCCATGACAAGCGGTAAGCCAAAATTTGTCATTGGAATGATATTAAAGCAAAAATACAGTCAATTGTCCAAAATTCTATATCAGTTATTTTGCTTAAAAAAAGTTCAACCAGTCCGTGCAATTTAAATTAGTACTTTTACGTTAGCCTGTGCAAACAAAAAGTCGCCAAATAGTGTATAAATTCGCCAAATTTCTAACGACAATTTTAATGCGAGACATCGCCAAATACTGTATAATCTCGCTAAATTGCTTTAAGGGTTTTTCGCTTGCGCCCGGCTAACGGAAAAGTACTTTTAAACGATATGAAGATATAATTTGCCTCTATTAATCAATCTCATTTTGAGAATTCTTCATTATATAAATATTTTGATACTTAACCAAGCCATTCCAAGATATTTAGGCCTAACTACAGTCTAAATTTATTTGACTATTGACTAGCCTTCAAAATAAATGATCTGTCAGCAGGGTTTATAAAAGAACAAATAAACTCAGAAGAAACAAAAAATAAATAAATAAACTGATAGCTACTATGCAAATTACAGTTCATTTATTACCCCCTGTTTCTGAAGTATTTCAAGATAAACTCTACCTTCGGGAATTTTTTCCCCACCAACTTCATAAATAAGTTAAAGGGTTTCCAGTTCAAGTCTTTCAATAGCTTCCAAATTGATTTTTACCGTTGAAAAAAAAATCTGCAGAAAACACAATAAAAAGAAAAAAAAAATCATTAACTTACGTTGCCAAGTTGTGGGTAAAAAAATAAATAAACAATGCAATTCGAGTCCATTTTTTAAAAAAATATTTTTTATCGTCTGCTTTCCACAAATATTTACTTTGAGAAGCCAAACGACTTTCGAGTGGACGAATAAAAAAAACATATTTTCCATAAAAAGGTGTAACAACCATTAAATTGAAATCCCTAAGCATTAATTACTTAGTTACTGGAAAATTAAGTCCATAGAATGTTTTTCAATCGATGAAACATATCTATATCGATATAGAAGAAACCGATGTACGAAATGGTTCCTTATTAATTTTCAAGTAAACATAAAATACTATAGTTATTTGTTGCTTCGGCCGAAAACTTTGCTTTTCTTAATAACCTCATTTTTTTCAATGATTTTTTTTTTGTAATTAAAAACGATTACTTAACAACTTTGGCCTTCGTGTTGTATTTAATGGCAACGTTGAAAATTCTCCATTCATAAAATGATCTCATTATGCTGATAAAATAAGTACACATGCTTCTTCGTTAAAACTTTTTTCTGACTTTCAGAACTTTTAGGACAAAATTATTTCTTAAATTGAAAGTAGACTTTCATTCAAACATCCAACAATTAATTTTTTTTTTGTGAAGAAATGACTTGAGTGTTGTGATAAAGTTCATTTAATTATTGAATTTGACTTTATGTAACAGTTCAAAAATAGAAAAAATAAATACTTGAGATTCAAATTAATCGGTGTTGTCAATTTAAAAACCCTAATAGGGGATATTCTTCACGAAAATAATTATATTTTGTTATTAAATTCAACGCCGGCTTGCTGGCACAGAGGTAGCGCGTCTGCCTCGTGTTTTGCAGGTCCCAGGTTCGAGTCCCGGTTCGGGCATGGTTGTTATTATGTGTGCTATCTGTGAGATGTGTGAATGTGCCCCCCTGTAAAAAGGGGCTGTGCAAGCGTATGTGTGTGTGTTTCATCTTCATATGAGCTAGAAGTCAGACTTCTGCCCTCAGGTGTTCAGGGGTTCATACCCTCAGAAGCTACTGCACCCTTCTTTCCGCGGTAAAAAGCGGACACGACATCATTATCATCATTAAATTCAAAAACTATTTTTCATTTATGTTCATTTTCGATATCGTTTTCTTACATTGAAATAACTATGTATCCTTTTTTATTTCTATTAAATATCAATGAATTTAATTTAAAATGAATGCAGTATTTGACTGAGTAGTTTCAATTTTGTAATTACAGAAATTGATTTTCAAAATGATTTTAACAATTAAAATTCTTTCGCATGTTTAGTTAGTGAAAAAGGGAAATATATTTGTATTACTTTGAACATTTATTTACATCACTTTTCTAAAATTAATTAATATGAAATTAATATTTGAATTAAGAAGAGATCTCTAGGATATGTTGTTTCTTTTTGTATGTTGAGGAAAAAAAACAATGGGGGTTTATATAATTTTAGAAATAATATTTTCTGTCTCCATTAATATATATAAATAGTCTAAAGATTTTATTCGATACGATAAATAATCCATATATTATGTAAACATTTATTGCTAATAGTTTATTCTCAGAAATCAAGCTTAAACTAGAATGCATAATATTAAGTAATTTCATTTATGTTGATTAGTTTTTCAATAAATGCTAAAAATCATGTATATATTCAATTTTTTTTGCTAAAAATACATTAAAATTTTTGTTTTTGATTTGGGCGAAATTAACTCTTATTTTAAGTCAGATAACTCTTTTTAGAATGAATCGTAATATTTCCAATCAAGAAGACGAGGAGATAGAATTTTTCTCTAATTTTTCGAGTTTCATATATTAACGTTTCAAAATAAGATAGACGGTTTTGATTCTGCCAAATTAATCCCAATAGTTCTCCCAATTTTTCATACTTCCCCGTTATAAATCGTTAAAAAATTCGAAATGTAGTTATTCTTCGAAATTACTTTTCTGCTGAACCTAAATAGTTTATTATATGCTGAAAAATGTGGATCTGATATTTGTTTACTTACGCACAATGTATTACCAAACGATCATTTTCCACCACTGTCATGATGTCGATATAAAAAATAGAGAAATATTGTTTCAAAAAGAATGATTAAGCTTTTATTTACATTTCATTCAAAAAGATAAAACAAAAAACTAAACTAAAAATATAGTTTTATATTTAAATATTTTTTGTAAGGCTGATAAATATCTCTGATTTTACTAAGTTTGGAAGTATAGATATATATTATGTCTAGGGTCAAAATTTAGTTCTTTGGCTAAATTCAGGCCAAAAAATTTAAAGCCTAATATCATTGGTAAAGTATATAGTACATATTTGCTTCTAAAATATATACTTGGGTGTTTCTAGTCGCCATATTATTTCTTTCATGATGAGATATTTTTCAGTTAACTATGCATCAGAATATTGTATACATATACCACTGTACACATGTACAATATAAAATAATAATTTTATTTTTTAATTGTAAGCAATCGCTCAAAATAATTTGATCGTAGATATTATTTTTATATTTTTTTCAAGGCTCTGCTTTAAAATATTATGCTAGAGAATTTGCGATGAAAGTATTCTTATGAAACCATATGGATCTGAGACAAGATATGTTCTGAAAATTGAAAATTTTTTAGGATTTTTTTACATTATTATCAGAATTGCCATTCTTTGTTATGATGAAATTTAAACAGTTTTAATTTTTCATTGGATATTTAATCAACATCGTTTTCTTCATTTTTTGAATATTAAGAAACAAATATTTCTTTTCTTTTCTTGACTGTTACCGGAGGAATAAAAAAATTAATTAATTAAAAAAGCGAGACAAAGTGCATTCAGAAAATGAATAAATCGCACTGGTATAATTTTAATGGCACGTTCATATCATGGGACTTGACCACATTAAAAATATTCATGTTTATAAGATACCAATCAGGTTTAAGATTATTAAAAATAAAATAATTTTATTTACCTCTTTTTAACGATTAAGAACATTTTATTCATGAAACCATGGGCAAGTTATGATTAAAGTCTTTGATAAAAATGAATAATTCCAAAGATTCTTCAGAAATTAGTTAATAGGGAACGAATCATATTAAAAGGATAAAGAATTACGAATTCAAGTGCTATTTTCATTAAATTATCAACTGTTAAAAAGCTCCATATAAAAAATAAATCAATTCCATCAAAGCAAATTGATAGAAATTGATGATCATTAAAGTCCGATTTCTTTCGTAAACAAGTTGAACAATAGAAAGAAATTCACACTTTCATTATATTTAATCATTGCACATAATATTAGAATTGAATAAATGAAAATATGGCAAAGTTTTCATAAATTGGCTGTACAATAAAATAGGGAGACTTTTTTTTAAATGACCTTCTTTTTCATGTAACATTTCTTTAATCCCATTAGTCTTTAAAATACATCAGGAAAGTGCCACAATAAAAGTTAACTGTAAGCGAAATAACAAATATTCATAATTTAGATGGTCTGTTAAAAAATAAGATCTACTGAAAATAAATAACAGCAAAATAAATTTCCTGTTTATTTCGTCCTACTTTGAAGGGGGAAAAAAGCAATTTTCCACACCACATAATCTTCAGAAGAAATTTTTTTTTTTTCACTTTAGTCCTAAACAAGTAGCTTAATGTCGTAAATAAACTGTATGTTTCTGATCTCATTTACAAAAAAGCACATATGCATTGAAATCCATCCAAAAACTTATCCTCAACCAAAAACTATAACCCTCCGCACTTAAGAAAAATACAACTTCATAAAAGGAAACGTTTCCAAAAAATATATTCAATGATGGCCATTATCCTCGTCGGGCATTTTTTTTTATTCAGTAGAAGCCTCCGGACGATGCTTCGAAATCCTCGCCAACCCCATTTCAGTCCAATAAATCATTGCAATAACGGCACATAGTTAAAACGAGTGAATATGTTTTTATTGAGCAGCCTTAATGCTTCCGCACATGAAGCCTTGTCGGCGACTCGCCTACGAGTACCGCAGTAGCGCCCCCTAGTGGTAGGAACCGGAGATCATTGATGTCAAAGTATCTCTGAATTATAGGCGGCATTATAAGAGTGGCTAATAGCAATGCCAGACCACCATTACAGATAATGTGACAGCATTAAAGGTTTACTGCATTTAATGAATACCAGAAAAGGGCCACAGGGAATAGGATGAGGTTCTGGTGTTAGTGTTTCGCCTTCTTATTGAAAAAATGGATTTGGGCTGGGTATTTTAATATTTTCAATGCCGAGAAGGGAATTGAATTGGTATTTCTTCGAAGAAAGTGTCAATGCCTGTGGGTACTTGAGTGGTTGTTACTAGCTTGGGAGATTGGTGTTAGCTGAAATTTTTAGTGTCGGTGTTGAAACTTTATAAAAAAATTGTTTTACTTGGGTATTTTATGTTTTAATT
Organism: Argiope argentata; assembly: GCA_026289955.1. Classification (NCBI taxonomy): domain Eukaryota; kingdom Metazoa; phylum Arthropoda; class Arachnida; order Araneae; family Araneidae; genus Argiope; species Argiope argentata. The sequence continues at coordinate 1,089,482 of JAOUZG010050060.1, read as the reverse complement.
TTTTTTAAATTTCATTTAGATTTTTTAGTAGTATATTTTGTCAGTGCTCGCGAGTTTTTATTTAAAATTAGTTTACATAGTTTAGTTAGTTTTTCATGTAAAATTAGTTTACACAGTGTAGCTAGTTTTTTATGTAAAATTAGTTTACACAGTTTAATTAGTTTTTTTATGTAAAATTACTTTACACACTGTTTAGTTAGTTCTTTTTTATGTAAAATTAGTTTTAATTTGAGTAAAACTTAAATATATTAATTTTCAGATAATAAAAGTGGGTTTAAAATTTGTTTTTTACTTTAAAAAAACGAAAAAAAAATTTAAAAAAGGGTTGTTTAAATGTTGCACATTTGAAGGATATATATGAACTCATATATATATATGTTAGATATTAAAAAAATGTTCTTTAGAGTT
>JAOUZG010050060.1:1064360-1088974 GCA_026289955.1 Argiope argentata | reverse complement strand
TATATATATATATATATATATATAGATATAGATATAGATATAGATATAGATATAGATATAGATATAGATATAGATAGATAGATAGATAGATAGATAGATATAGATATAGATATAGATATAGATATAGATATTTGTGTGTGTGTGTGTGTAGGCGTGTGTGTAATGATATTTGAAATTCTAATTTCAATTGTAATTAATTTCCGAAGTTTTATCTTTAATTTAGGTTATAGTAACTTCATTACAAATGATTCTCTTATTTTCTGATCAGTCTACATCACGACACAATTTCAGAAGAGAGCAAAAGTTTTCCATTCAGTAATTTTACTGAGATATTTTGTTGGGGAATAATTTGAAACGTGTCGCTAAAAATCTTATGCATGTTTGAAAGAATGTTGTAAGTATTAAGGTATTTCATCCCTTTACTCGAAGAGTTTGAAAATGCTGATATCATAAATTTTCTAAAGCGCGTGTAGAATGGATGGAATAAAAAGTGGTATTGGATATGGAAATAAAAAAAAAAAACTTTTGAGAATGAAACTAATATGTACTAAATTAAAATAAAAATTAGAAAATAATTAGTATTTTTATTCGCTGAAAAGATATCATTACATATAATGTCAACATAGTTTTTTTAAAGCAAAACCGTGGACGAAAACAAAGAAGACAATTGAATTTTTAACTTCGTTTTAATCCTTCCCGGAAGGGCTGACTTATGTACAATAAGTGTTGACTGAATAGCGTCTGTTCATCAGCGATACAAGAGCAGAAGGGATTAAAAAAAGAGGGAGAAATATGTTTCCCAGTGTTTATATACAATAGGGATTTGCTTACACGTGTTGATTTACATAAGATAATTATAGGGATGGTTAAAAGAATTTATTAGATGGACAACTTTTTATCCCTTCACTTTGAGTATGAGAATTTTTCGCTGTTAGCAATTATTGAAATCGTGTTGAATTAATTAAATAAAAAAGATGGAATTGGATCAGGAAATGAGAGAACATTTTGAAATGAATTTAATATGGGCTAAATTAGGAAAGAACATTGTAAATTAACTAAAATTGAAATAAGATTTTAAAATATCATTGTATATGTATTCTTGTTGTTTCTAATGACACTTGACATGGACAAACTCGCTGAAACAGTCAGTGGTTTTAAGCCGAGGGTGCGTCCCTTCTTTTTTAATACTGCCAAAAAGGCTCACCATTATGTCGTAGCTACTTACGTATCACATTTGCTCGCACAGATTTTTTTTACAGGAGAGAGCATTCATACATATTACAGATAGAATACAAAAAAGAGCCATCTCTGAACCGGGACTCAATCACCTGGGATCCCCAGATCATGGTCGACACGCACTACCCATATGCCAGGATACCGGCACAATTTTTTCTCAAAACATTAAAAACAAAATTTTGCAATTATCCGTAGATATAGCTATAGATAGGATATGTAAGTACTATATACCCCCTCTACCAAACCCTCCCACACAAATACACCTGCTTATATATATATATATATATATATATATATCTGTGTGTGTGTGTTTACATGGATCTTTTTGATAATGAATCACATTTCTATGGAATCAGTTAATTGCTTTTCTATTGCAGGAGGTAAATTAAAATCAAAACTAACTGATAATTGTAAAATTAAAATTCATTTTATTATTCACGAGATTAGCAAATAAATTGTAATTAGAATCAGAAAATCCATTACTAAATAATAATAGAAAATAATCCCTTTTGATAGGACAATTACAATACTTAAATTGTATTTTCTCTAAAACAAAACGATAAACGCTTAATGGGTAACAAGTTACTGCTTTCTCACAACGAATCTAATCTGACCAAAACCAGACACCAAATGTTTTGTTTCGGCAGAAAGAAGTAAGAATAATAAGATAGTTAACTAACAATAACCAGAAAAAAGAGTCTTAATTAAATGTCAAGTATTTAGTTAAGAACCAATTAGTGGAAAATAATTTCTTATAAGTTTCTTTTGAAGCAATTACTAGGATTACTATTTAAAGCTTATTTGAAAGCAGACTTGGAATTAAAGATTACTGAAAAATCGGGACTTAGTACGAAAAAAATAGAAATTAAATACAAGCAATTGAAAATCTTTTGCTTCTTAAATTAAAGTTTGCATTTATATTATTTACTCCCGCATGAAATATGTAACCATCAAGAGTGGTCTTTCTAAAACTTTCTCGCACAATTGAAAAGATATGAATTGAGATTTTTGAAATATTGATAACTTTGGCGCTGATTCATTGGGACGCTATTAATACAAAAGTATCAGAAAATCGAATGCGCAATTTGGAACTTTTTATGACTGTCTACGGCCTTTGGCTGCGGTTCTACGGTTTTGTGGTAAGTACTCAACCTCAAACTTGGATGGTTCCAGGTTCGACACCGGATTCCACCAAAGAAAAGTCATGTAAACAGGTCTTGTGTACATTAAATCCATCTGGGCCATATGTCTGTCGCGAATGAAAGTCGCGGTTCTAACCTGGGACGCTAGGACCGGTAGCCAAGTAACATACCCACTACACCAAAAGTCCTCTTCGGTATCTTAGATGTTGTCTGGCTTATGAGGCTAGCTCCACATGTACTTCCGCTGATGTTTTATAAGGTTTTCTAAAAGGTGTTGACATTTCAAATTCCTCGTTGTCTGACCGATGTTCAAATCTGCAAGATCTTTCCCAAAATAGCCCTACGAATGCTCTAAGAAGAGACGTTAATGTAACGAAACTAAATTGTGCTCGATTAAAATCAAATTCGGAAATTAACTATAGTTGTATATCACATATATCTAATTTCATATATAAAAATTGTTGCGTTTATGAGCTATCTTGTATATATACATTTAATCACAAAGGATTAATTCTTTGAACGGAAACTAGACCCCTCACAGAAAAATCCCTGCTTTGAATTCTTGCCTGAGAGTAGTAATTCAAAAAGTCTTCCGACCGCATTCATTCAATTTTTCTTTTTGTTTTTTTGCATTAATATTTTTTTTAATGATTTGGTTATAGCTAAAACAACATATCATTCTCACCATATACCGAGATAAACTAGATTGTGGTCAGAATGTAGTCTAAGTCTTCTATTAATTATAAATAGGGGAATTAATTTTAGATGAAAATGATTTATTCCTAATGCATTTTGAGTTGTTTAATATTATATATATACCATTTAGTATTATTATCATGTCAGAACATGATGTTATTTTTGGGGTGAGGATTTTGAGGCCAACAAAAATCCGTAGGTGAAAAATAAGAAATTTATTATCTGCACAAGCATATTTAAAAAATCAGTTTTTTAATAACGTAATGCCATCCCGTTTACAAAAATTCTGATTAAAAAAATGTAAGTTCATTACTCAGCAAATAATACCTAGAAAAATGTCATTTTGAGCACGTGATTATATGAAATGAAATAAATAGGAAAGGTGATATTTTTTTAACAAAAATGTGGGACAAATATTTTTGAATCGTTTGCAATACCAAAGTGACTCATTCAATGAAACCATTAAAATGAATAAAAATATAATGTAACTCTTACGAGCACGTGGTGCTTGGCCGTTGAAGAAATGATGTTCTGACATGATACATTGAAATATACATAGCAGATTTCATTTTAATCTTTTTTTTCATTGATTTTTTGCATTAATATTTGTTACTGATTTGGTTATATTTAAAACAACATATCGTTCCCGTCATATGCCGAGTTAACAAAGATATTGTGGTCAGTATGTAGTCTAAGTATTCTATTAATTATAACGTTTTTTTAGATCGTTTGCAATGCTAAAGTGACTTATTCAATGAAACAATTAAAATGAATAAAAATATAATTTAACTCTTACGAGCACGTGGTGCTTGGCCGTTCAAGAAATGATGTTTTGGCATGATGCATTGAAATATGCATAGCAGATTTCATTTTAATTTTTTTTCATTGATTTTTTGCATTAATAATTGTTACTGATTTGGTTATAGTTAAAACAACATATCGTTCCCGTCATATACCGAGATAACCAAGATTGTGGTCAGTATCTAGCCTAAATCTTCTATTGATTTTAAATTGTTTGGGGATCATTTGCAATACAAAAGTGACTCATTCAATGAAACCATTAAAATGAATAAAAATATTTTTTAACTCGCACGAGCACGTGGTGCTTGTGCGTTCAAATTATGTTCTGACAATAATACATTGAAATATGCATAGCAGATTTCGTTTTAATCATTTTTCATTGCTTTTTTTGCATGAATAATTGTTACTGATTTGGTGATAGTTAAAACAGGATATCGTTTCGTCATATAGCGAGATGACCAAGATTGATGTCGGTATGTAACCTAAGTCTTCTATTAATTACTAGTCGCCTTTGCCGACCAGTCGGTTCGCCAATATTAATGCCGACTACAGGGTTAAATCATTTTTTATATAACTTGGTTTCATAATAAGTTTTTCAGCAGAATATTTTTAAGCTTAAAATTTTGATAGTCATATAAATCACTTATACTATTATGTAGCCTTAAGCAGACCTATCTTTAAACTCCACATTTCTCTCTGATTTCATATCAATTCACGTAAAATTTAGTTTCAAATTAAATTGGAAATGATGAAACTTCAATTAATATAAAGACCTCTTTACTCAATCTAAGCATATCTTTAAATAAAACTAAGAACTGAAAGCAGAACAGTCCGACATTGAAGTTTTATGTTCAATACAGAAATTGAAACATTATAAATTTTTTTTTATAGTTTATAAGATTTCAAGGAATTATTCAGCAAAAATTTCACTGGTTAATTGAAAATCTCAGTTTTTAATTTTACTTTTAGATGTATATAAATGCTCTCAGTGATATTTTTTAGGTTTATAAATATATCTCAAAAAATTATGGTTTAAATTAACTTGGTCTCATAGATTCATATTTGTAAAATATTCTTAATATTTCAACTTCTAAATTAATAAATAAGCATTTCTATCTTCTTCAAATCTGGCTGATTTATTCAGTTCTGAATATTGCAAGTTTAGATCAATCATCATTATCATAATCTAGACCAATTATTCTAGAGTAACTCTGATTGTCTTCTTTGATATCTTGATAAAGTGATCTAAAATCGCCAGTTTATATCGAATAGTTATGTTGAAATTTTCATAGATCTATCAGCTTTGATGATTGATTTAGTTGATTATAATGCCACTTTTTTATTTATGGACTTATTGTCTCAAGAATATTTTGTTAAATATGATTCCCAGAGCAGATGATGTATGTAAAAATTTAATTCATCAGCATTTTTTCCCTAAATCTATAATTATATATTTCACTTGGACCAATTGCTAAGAGATTTATGCCTCTCCCCAAAAAAATTAAGAAATTAGATGTTGGACTCTGATCACAGAAGATGCCTTGTAGATGTTAAGCCATATTTGCCTTAAATAAAATTGTTTAGTTGGATTAGTAATATATGTATAGTAAAATATCATAGAAAACGTTTCCATCCATTTATTTTCCAAAAATATCATGTTTCATATTTGTTTCATTTTATATAGACAAGGGCCAAAAATGATATTTTTATATATTTATTTTGGAATGATAGTTGATTTATTTTTTCTCGTGAGAGAACATGATATTGTTTTGGTAGAAAGTTTTGATGCCTCCGAAATATGCGGGTAAAAATAGTTTTATATGCTTTTACAAATTTTAAATTGTTAATTATTACGTATGCTTGTTTGAAAGAAGATGCATTTTCAAATAGCTGACTTACTTTTACCAGTATAGCTTTAATATTACGTTACTTCGTTGAAAGAAGATGCGTTTTTATTTCGCAGGATTCATTAAAATGCGGAGATAAATTACAATCACAAAGGCGAATTTTTTGATTTGCACAATATATCTTCTTCACATAAGTAAAAGTAACAATTCAAAACATGTCTTATTGTTTTAAAAATTTAAAAAAAGAATGCAAAAATATTTTACTATTACTAATTATCAATTGCTTTTTGTTCCTCGTTTCTTTGAAATGACATCATTTTCAAAGTTCGTTTAAGATTTCTTGCTTTTAAATAATTAATCTCGCTCTCAGAAGATTTTCGTTTTGGACTTTTCTAAAAAAAATTTTTCAGTTTTAACTGTCGCACTTTTGAAATATATTTTTACTTTGTATTTTTATTTCCTTTAATTCTTTAATGGAATTGTTAATTTTGATATTGAAAAGGACCAAGAAAAATTTTCTCTTGCATTTACGGTTTAAATAATATCACATTTCCTATTTGTTTCATTTCATATAATCACGTGATGAAAATTGTATTTTTCTGTTTTATTTTTGGTAGTAATTAACTTTTTTTAAAAAATCAGAACTTCTGAAAATGTGATGGCAACATTTTATTAAAAGCTGATTTTTTTTGAGATCCTCGAGAAGATAAAATTTTATTTTTATTTATTTATTTTTTTGCGAAATAAATTGTTGAAAAAAAAACGATTAAATTAAATGTTTAAAAATTCATTAAAAATAGAGTTTTAATTTGTAGGTCAAAACATTAGAATCATTGGAAAGCTAATTTTTTTAGCTTTAACGTGATGTAAAAATCAATTTTGTGCTGTAATATTTTAAGAAGTTATATCTAAAATACGTTAAAATTAGGCTTATTTTTTAATTAATTAAAATTTAAATTAAAAATTCAAAAAAAGAGCTCCGAGGTGCATATTCCCGGCACCCAAGGTTTACATATACCAAATTTGGTAGCTGTAAGTCGAAAGATCTGGCCTGTACAGCGCATACACACACACACACACATCGTGCTTTATTATATGTAAAGATAAAGATAAAGTTTTTTTTTTTTTAGTTTGCAATACTAAAGTGACTCATTCAATGAAACAATCAAAATGAATAAAAATATTATTTAACTCGCAAGAGCACGTGGTGCTTGGGCGTTCAAATTATGTTCTGACAATGATACATTGAAATATGCATAGCAGATTTCGTTTTAATCTTTTTTCATTGGTGTTTTTGCATGAATTATTGTTACTGATTTGGTTATAGTTGGTTACAGCATATCGTTCTCGTCATATACCGAGATGACCAAGATTGTGGTCAGTATGAAGCCTAAGTCTTCTATTAACTATAAAGTATTTTTTGGATCATTTGCAATACTAAAGTGACTCATTCAATAAAACAATTAAAATGAATAAAAATATAATTTAACTTACACGAGCACGTGGTGCTCGACCGTTCAAGAAATGATGTTTTGACAATGATACATTGAAATAAACATAGCAGATTACGTTTTAATCTTTTTTTTTATTTGTAGCTATAATTGTTATGTTTGTATCTTGCTAATATATAATGTAGATAAGTATATATTCCCTATTTATTATAAATAAATATTGCAGAATTATTTTTTTAAGCCACAACATCTATGCCACTTGGTGCACTGGACCAGAGCCCCTTGAAAAAAATTAAAACTAGCCGGTGCCCTGGAAAAATTTGCCCACCCCTTCTATATAGTATTAAATGAAATTTTCAAGTTATTTACCTAACATAAAATGAGAATTCTTACCTCTTTGCGTAAGGCTTTCGGGCGTCGCCAATGTACTCGTTCTTATAATTTTAGGCTCACTTCTTCCCTTCGAGTTGTAGGCGTACACTATAATCACGAAGCTAGTTCCTGGCGTCAAGTCATATACCGTAAAAACTGGCGTTGGATTGGTCATATTGTTCAGCATGACCACATGGTCGGCGTCGTAGGTCTCCAGGATGAAACTCTGTTGCAGACCGCCGTCGTAAGCTTCTTGGCATTTAATCATCAATGATTCTTCTGTGTGGTTACTGACGCTACAGTTCTGTACAGGGTCCGGAGGTCCTGAAATAAAAATTAAAAAGGATTTGATTGGCGAAATAATTTGATAATTGGCGGTTTTCATGTGTTAAAACCGCCAAATAAACAGATTTTAAGAACAAGCGTAGTGTCACATTTTATTTCTTCAGATTCAATCACAACAGTTAAGGCGACCAGAGACCTTTAAAATGACTTTTTGCAATTTTCACCTTAGCAAAATGAAATTTTACAGGCATTAAGAGTAACACTATAGGAGATGACACACAGAATTTTAAATCATTTTATTAATTTATTAATGAGTTAGGGGGTTTAATATAATATAATATTAGTAAACGTTAATGAAAACTGTTCCAGCCGCTCCAAATTTGTTCGAAAGCACACCAATTTTTATTATCACTTACGCTACCCCTTTTGAAATAAAAGTTGGGATTAATCTTGAAGTCTGAGTACGAAATATCAAAATTAACCAATATATTAACTCAAAACTATTCGAACTTTTTAAAAAAATCAGTAGTTTTAAGTTATTATATTGGTTAATGTTCACATTTCGTACTTAAACTTCAAGATTAATTCCAGCTTTTGTTTCAAAAAGGTTAGAATAAGTAATAATAAAAATTGCAGTGCTTTCAAACAAATTTGGGGTACTCGGAATAATTTTCATTAACGTTATTTATCTCGAATATTAGATAATATTAACCCCCCTAACCCGTAAGTAAATAACTCATAATTTATATAATCCTTTACAATTCGGCGTATCATCTCCTATTGTGTTACTCTTAATGCCTGTAAAATTCCAATTTGCTAAGGTGAAAATTACAAAAAAGTCCTTTTAAAGGTCTCTAGTCACCTTAACTAAAAGATAACTAAAGCAAGATGATAATTAAGCAAGAAATGATAATTTAAACAAATTTCCTACTAAAATAAAATCACAAGAAAATTCCTACTAAAATAAAATCATTTCAAAAACCCTTTTCTATTGCTGATTTTACAGGAAGCAATATAGTTTAACTTAACGTGATTTTTGTATTTATCCTTAAATAATTTGTACGCAATTTGCCTCCTTAATCTTCAACAAACATTCAGTAGGATCAGATCAGGAGAATTAAATGACCAGCATGTATAATAGCAATCGATTCCATTAAAGATCAATCTGGAATTTTCGATCTATCGATATTAAACCTAGAACATACATACATTGGATGAAAGAAATATGCAACAAGGAGTAATTTTTTTCAGTTTTTTTTTCCATTTTTGATTAGAATTTTAAATAAAATTAAATAAAGATTTTGAGCTTTTTCTTGATAACTTCAAGTATTATTCAAGTAAAGTTGATGTGAATTTAAAACTAAAAAAATATTTATTGTTTTACTAACATTTATTATTTTGTGGTAGAATATTTTTGATATTTTTAATTTATTTTGAAAAGATTCTCTAACAATATAGTTCACATAAAATTAAATCTGTATAAACACAAAAAGAGCATTTTCTGATCGAATAAAACGTAGATAAATACAAAGCACACAAATGTAAAGTGTATGATTTCTAAAATAGCATGATCTATTTGACAATCAAGGACTAAAACTCAAAAATGGTTTGCTTATGACGTCATAAATAACAAGTTAAAAAAATAAATAATTTCAAATTTTAATGACCGTTAATCACAGCGGACAAACTGATAGCCAATAGTGGCTAGTACTAAATACTAAAAAGGAGGAAACGTTCGAGTGTATATTCTGAAAATTAAAATGTCAGTAGGTTTGGTTTTCATTGTCTTTTTTGGCAACCTAAATGCTATTCATCAGGTTGGAATAAGAATAACACTTGTATAAAAGAGGATGCGAGAAAGTTTCGTAAAAACCATATAGAGAAGATGGCACAGTGCATAAAAAGTATTATTTTGAAATAAACACACATGTACTAACTATATGTAATAAATTACTATGTTTTCCCTTTTTTCTTTTGAGAACCATACAAGGTTATAAATTCCATTTTTATATTAATTTCGTCACTTAAAAACAAAAGAATCATATCATCTGAATTCCCATAAATCAAAGCAGAATATCTGAAAGTCGTACTTCTGTCAGTTATAAATTTTACTCTATGATTAGGCCTTCTGACTTTCATTGCCTTTCTTGATATCCTAAAGTTTATTCATCAGTTTGGAGTAAAAATAACACTTGTACAAAAGAAAGCGCGAGAAAGTTTGGTGAAAACAATACAGAGAAGACATAATAGTGTATAAAAAATATTAATTTTAAAACATACACATTTATTGTTGTTGTTGTTACTTATAGCACTTGCCTATAGATAAGCCATCCGCTGATACAGCAGCAGATTTAAGCCTAAAAGTTCGTTTCTTGTTTTTGAATTAGCGCCAACTAGAGCCAAGAGTACGACTTAACTACAAACACACACCACATCTGCTTGCACAGCCCCTTTTTACAGGGGGGCACAGTCACACATCTCACAGATAGCACACAGAAGAACAACCCTGCCCGACCCCGGGGCTCCCAGAACACGAGGAAGACGCGCTACTTATGTGCCACAAAGCCGGCAAGCATGTACTGAGTATATGCAATAAATCATTATGTTTGCATTTTTCTTTAGAGAACCATACAAAGAGTTATAAATTCAATTTTTATATGAATTTCGTCACCAAAAGATAAAAAATCATCGAAATTCCCATAAATCTAGGAAAATATTTTAAAGTCATAATTCTGTCAGTTACAAGTTTTACAACTGTGTTTAAATTTACATATAAATGCAACACATGTCATCAAACTATCCGAGAGTATATAGTTATACTGCATATTAATGGTTTCTCTATCAGTTCCAGAAAGACATTGGGTTCCAAAAACTCTTTGATCTTTTCGTCATCCATTTCAAAATGTCAAAATGTCTGCGTTTTGGATGAATATTTCTCTCTGGAATTTTCCTCGTTTTTATGTCGGAAGATGCAAAAAAAGTATTTGAATTTAATATGGGATGATTTTTTTGTAAGTATGTCATAGATTCAAAAGATAGATTTTATAAAGATTAATGTATCGCATCACTTGAGTTAGCAAGAAAAATATTGAATAAAATGAAATTTTACTTATTACTTTCTCGTGCATAAAGTATACATACAAACTATATTGTTAATCGAGAAAAATTCGAATTGGGAAATTCAAAGAATATTCGCTTTTCATATCTTTCTGAGTTTGTAAAACAAATACTCAACCACCATAAAAAAATTCTACATAATACAGGGTGATTCAAAAGTCCGTTAATAAATGAAAATTCAATAACTTAGGAATAATATAGTCAAAAATGGGGTATTGAAATAAAATCTTATTTCTCAACTTCCTTTCTTAGTTCAAAAGATGCAAGAAAAAGTATTTGACTTTAATATGGATTTATTTAATAAGTTGCTAGGTTAATACATTCGAAAGCTATTTTATATAATTGTTAGCGTATCTCTCCAGTTGTGTTACTGAGAGAAATGTTGAATGAAATACGCTTTTACAAATTATTTTCTCGTATATGATGCAGGTATACAAATATATATTGTTAATCTAGAAAAATTCGAGTTAGGGAATTCAAAGAATCTTCATGTTTCGTATCTTTCTAAGTTTGAAAAACAAACCATGCATAATTCAACATAATACAGGGTGATTCAAAATTCCGTTAATATATGACAATTCAATAATTCAAGGAATAATATAGGCAGATAGGCTAAAATGGGGTATTTTTGAAACCAATTCTTATTTCTAAACCTCCTTTCTTATTTCAGAAAATACAAAAAAAAAAAATTATTTCATGTTAATACGGATTTATTTTTTCGCTAATATATACGAAAGCTATATTGTATGATGATTCACGTATATCTCGAATTGCGTTAGTAAGAGAAATATTGAATAAAATGTGATTTTACTTATTACTTTTTTAATGAAATATACAAAGAAAATATATTGTTAATCAAGAAAATTTCGAGCCCAAGAATTTGTGGTGAATACAATATAAGCCAGATAACATCCCTCGGACTGAAGTGCACTTTTGGCCCAGCGGATATGTTACTCGGCTACTAGCTATAAGATTGGGAGTTCGGGCTTAGCGCAATTCGCTAACAAACGACATTGGTGACCCGGCGACCGGCCTTGGATAAACGCAACCTTCGCACATTGATTCGTTCTACTGTCGTGGCGCCCTCTATCGGCAACTCAAAGATCGAGAAGCGCATTAAATACAATAGTTGTTAACATCACTAACAAAACCTCGCATAGGCATTGTTCGTATAATCCCCGACTCACTGTTGGGAATGGTGTGAGGAATGCAATTAAACCAGATAACATCCCTCGGACTGAAGTGCACTTTTGGCCCAACGGATTTGTTACTCGGCTACTAACCATAAGATTGGGAGTTCGGGCCTAGCGCAATCCTCTAACAAATTCAAAGAATCTTGACACTTCATACCTTTTTTAGTGTGAAAAATGACGCAAACTATACTCACCCAATATTCAAAATTCTGCATAATGCAGGGTGATTCAAAACTCAGTTAACAATTGAAAATTCAGTATTTCCCGGAATAATGTAGACAAATAGGCACAATATGATATATAGGCTTGAAATGACGGGGAATTTTATATAAAAAAAGGAGGGAGGTGCTTGTGTAACTCATTAAGAACAGGTGAAACCCATTTCACAGTCTGAAATGTTCAAGTCAATTAATTCCCATAACTACAGAATTTGGGCTAACAAAAATAAGGAATTACCGTCGAAACCCCATTGCATGACCTGAATGCTTTGAGGTTACTTGAAGTCACGGGTCTACTGCTATGGTCCGAGTACATTAGGGGTGCTAAAGACAACATTCGATTAGAAATATACCGAATAGTGTTATTCACAGTATGGTTCTTTCACTATAGTTATACTGTATATTGTTGTTCATAGCATGGTTCTTCGACTATAGATATGTCGTATAGTGTTGTTAACAATGTGGTTCTTTGACTATAGTTATGCTGTATAGTGTTGTTCACAACCTGAATATCGACTACAGGCATTGTTCGTAAATGAGGGCCAGCTTGTTGAGTCTTTGTAATTTTTGCTAACCTTATTGTTATTTTATGAAGAATAACAATACGGTTACATTTCATTTTTTATATATAACTTAACAACAAGGTTATTCTTCATATATGTAGTCAAAGAACCATTTTGTTAACAACACTACACTATATGTCATATATAATCGAAAAAACTATTTTGTTATTATATGAAGAACCCTTTATTAACCGCTTTTTGCTTTTCTTTTTTTTTGTTTCAATAAAATTCAATGTCAATTTAAGCATGTGCGACAGTTTTTACCACTCTACTTACATTATACCATAAATTATTGAATTTTCTAACGTCCACACACTTTTGAATCCCCGGCATATGGACTTTTACCACTCTACCTACATTATACAGTAAAATATTGAATTTTCTAACTTTAACAGACTTTTGAAACCCCCTGCATATGGTTTTGAGGTTTCACACTTAAACGCAATATAATGATAGAGTTTTGATACTTCCACCCGCTGTTAGGTTGTCATACCCCGCTTTCTTCTTTGTGCTTCTTCGTACATAACTTCTTACGAACTCTTCCTTAATTTTATGCCAGTGTATTTAGAGACTTCAAAAGTCCCTGTAACACTAACCTTATAAGCTAGATAACCTCTAAGATACTGAAATCGACTTTTTGGTATAGTGGTTATGTTACTCAGCTACAGGCGCTAGTGTCGTGGGTTCGTATCGCGACCTTCAATCGCTGCATTGGTAACCTTAACAAAGCAACCTCCCGCAACTGTTGTGGCACCATCTATTATCAGAAAAATTGTCAGACTCACTTGACGTAATCAAGAAGCAACTTGCCATAACGGTTGGCGAAATACAAATCGTTCACTTCTCCCCCGACTGACTAGTGAGGAGTTCTGTAGCGCTAGCCTTATAAGCCAGATAACATCTACGATACCAAAGGCGACTTTTGGGTATAGTGTTTATGTTCCTCGGCTACAGGCGCTAACGTCGTGGGTTCATATCGCGACCTTCACTCGCTACACCCCAAACCAGAATTAATAATGATATGATCATTTTCTCGCATGATATTATCATCATTCAAAGAATATTCGTATTGGAAATAAATGTCAATATTTAGCGATATAGAAATAGATGTTGGGCTTAACCCGGGTGGACTGGCGCGGGGTGTTTCGACACCCCACGCCCAAAAATATTCATCTGCTGTCTGTCTCTATAAACCGAAGTGGTTTGGTCCATCAGTACCTGCCTCTAAGGTCTCTTTCCATGCTTAGAGTCTGAAAACGGCGAATTCAGACTCCATTTTTAGCTTTATAGAACGATTTGGGGTGTGCGGACACGCCGTGCGCGCGCTCGTGTTAGTATTTTTCAGTGCGAAATCATGGCTTGTTCCAATCATTCTGTTCTGTCTTTTCCTCGTTTGATGTACGAGCAAGAAATGAACAGACTTCAGGAGATGCCAGAGGAGATTTCGTCAGATGAGAAGAATATCGAAGAAGAATAAAATGATTCAGATAATGAGCATATATTCAATGATCACCAGTCTGAATTAGAAGAAGAATGAGATTCTTTAGAGGAAGTTTTCGACCAAACTAGCTTTTTTTATCGGAAAAGATATAAAGAAAGCTGAGTCACGGAAGATGCTATTTGTGCCCAAGAAACAAGGATATTAAATCGAAAACCGTGTATGTGAGTTTCTGCAAAAATATATGCCGAGAACAATTCGAAATCGAAGCTGAATGTAATAACTACAAAAATCTAAAGTTTCAGATCCCTTTACACCTACATTATTAAGAAAACTGATTAGCATTAGTATTTTTATTTACAATACTGTATTATTTTTATTATAATAAAAATTGTAAAGAAAAATCATTAAGTGTTACTCGGGAAACGTTCCGTTTTTCGAATTGAGACAAAAACGGTAAGCGCTTTTAATTTATTCATTAATAATTTTGAAAATTAAGGCAATTTAATATATTAGTTATCATTTTTCTCGCAAAAAAGTGTAATCATCATAAATTTCCTTAGCAATTAAAATTTTGAAAAAAATTCATACTTATGCTATTTAATATGTTTGGGGAGTGCTGACACCCCATGCCCGTTATCGTGTTACGTTTCACGGCACCCGTCCTGCCGTGTTAAGTAAGACTGGAATCTTTTATATTAAATTTTTCAATCTTACTCAATTTCTAATTTCTTCCCATCCATGGTATATCCATTTATACATCTACAACAATAAGAACACTGTAACCTAATCCAATCACTGTTGCACCAAACCACTCTCGCTCTGAGCGAGCGCCTCCGCTTTTCCAGTCGCACGAGTGTGTGCACCGCCCCGCCAGTTCATTTAACCTGGTAGCTCGCATTTCACGCACATTCAATTACAAACCGGTAACCTCTCCCGGAATTGAACGCGCGTCAGCGTCCGGCTGCAGTGAATCAATACGCTAAATGAGGGGATACATAGCGGGGATGTCATAAATCAAGCTACAGTTCTGATTAAAACTGTAGGGATTGTTACGCTTGCACGGGATGGGCGCTATTTGCGCGCGTTTAGTAACAGGAGCTTGCGCACGGACCCGTCGGGGCATGAATATGGGGCCCAGAAGTGATTATTCGATGCCTATATTGATTAAGATGCGTTTGATTGCGATAGGGATGAGGTAAATAATATTGAATTTGTGTGACTGTGGAGGTGGTGTGATCTATGGCTGTTTGATTTTGGTGATGAATTTTTGCGATTCTACTGTGATGAAACATTTATTTAATTATTTGTACTTAGTAGCCATTGGCGACCAGCTCTTTCAATTAGAAATTGATAATAATTCCAGGTCCAAAATACCATCAAAGTTACAAAGATCTAATTAAGATCTAATTATCATTTTAAGTTTCCTACATATTATCATATCAGAACATGATGTTGTTTTGTGGATGAAGTTTTGGGCGTCAACAAAAATCCGTAGGGTAAAGTTAAAAATTTTATTATCTTCACAAGTAAAGCAAAAACATCAGCTTTTATCAACGTGTCATCCCATTTACAAAAGTTCTGATTTAGAAAAATCAAAATGTCAAAGGCATATTTTAAATGTCTTACATATTATTATGTTATAACATGAGGTTGTTTATGGGATGAGTTTTTTTGTGGTAATTGTGTGGTTGCGGAGGTGGTATGATTCATGGTTGTTTGATCTTGATGATGATTTTTTGCGATTGCTTAGTGCTGAATCATTTATTTAATTATTTATACTTAGTAGCCATTGGCAACCAGCTGGTTCGCTTGGCAAATAATAGTAATTCCATGTTCAAAACCCCAACGAAGTTACTAAAGTCTAATCATTTTAAGTGTCTTACATATTACCATATCAGAACATGATGCTGTTTTTTGGATGAAGTTTTGGGCGTCAACAAAAATCCGTAGGCTAAAATTAAAAATTTTATCATCTGCACCAGCATCTCAAAAATCAGCTTTTAGTAATGCGATGCCATCCCATTTACAAACGTTTTGATTTATAAAAATCAAAGTGTCAAAGACATATTTTAAATGTCTTACATATTATTATGTTAGAACATGATGTGGTTTTTGTGATGAGGGTTTTTGTGTAAACAAAAGTCCGTAGGGTAAAGTTAAAAATTTTATTATCATCACAAGTATCGCAAAAATATCAGCTTTTAGTAACGTGATGCAATCTCATTTACAAAAGTTCTGATTTATAAAAATCAAAGTGCCAAAGACATATAATTTTAGATGCCTTACATATTATTATATCTTAACATGAGATTGTTTATGGGATGAGGATTTCTGACGTCAATAAAAATCTGTAGGCGAAAAATAATAAAAAAAATTATTATCGGCCCAAGCATCTGAAAAAATCAGCTTTTAATAAAACGTTGCCATTGCATTTACAAAATCTCTGATTTTAAAAAAATAAGTTAATAACTACAGCAGATAAAACCTAGAAAAATGTCATTTTGAGCACGCGATTATATGAAATGGAATAAACAGGAAATGAGATAATTGTTTAAACAATCAATGCGGTACAATTTTTTTTGGATTGTTGACAATACTAAAGTGACACATTCAATGAAACGATTAAAATGATTAAATATATAACTTAACTTGCACGAGCACGTGGTGCTTGACCGTTCAAGAAATGATGTTCTGACATGATACATTGAAATATGCATAGCAGACTTCATTTTAATCTTTTTTCCCCTGTAGTCATGAATTTTCCTGGTGGTTTAGTCTGTTAGTTGTCGTTCTTACTAACGGCATTTGCCATGGACAAGCTCGCTGATCCATCAGCTATTTTAAGCCAAATGAGTGTCTTTTGTTCGAAGTAGCGCCAACTAGGGTGCTACTACTTAACTACTCACTCATCACATTCGCTAGCACGGTCCCTTTTTATAGAGGGGCCATTTCCTCTTACAAATAGAACAGAGAAGAACAATCCCGACAGAAACGTATCTCGAACCCGGGACGCCCAGATCAGGGGGAGGACGCGCTACCCTTAAGCCAGGACACCCGCCTAAGAGCTTAAAATTGCCATAAAATTAACAAACTCGAGCATTTATTTAAAGTGGTTTACACTCAACCACTTATAAGATTCCTATAAGCCAAGCATTCGCAGAAAGAAGATTGTGAATGCACTAAAAGTGTGGACAATAGCAAGTTCATATCTCGACAGGACAACTATATACAATTTTATAATTTATATGCATGTGTCCTTATTGGATGGGCTATAATTGGTTGAATGCAAACATTACTTAAGCGATAATCCATTAAACGAATTGAAAATATCACGGCCGAATTCAATGTTCAAGACACCGCTTACAGATTTAATAAAGAAGAACAACCATGCCTGAACCAGGACTGCTAAATCACGGGGAAGACGCACTATCCTTATGCCAGAATGCCGGCATGCTTTAGTTTTGTTTAGTTATAGTGACGTCTCGTTGTAACTCAACTTCATGGGTATTTAGTGACGGGTCTTGTAATTTTGAACCGTGGTTAGATGACGAGAATGACACCTGATCTGGTATATCCTCTTCTCACCACACCACACCAGCTGAAGGACATTTGGCTCTGACGGATTTCACGTGCAACAGACCTCCTAACAATACGACTCTTGTGATCAGATCTCCGACCGCAAACCCTATAACTCATGACCCGAAACTTTACCACTACTCCACCGGGTCATAATGGAAACTAGTCACGTGACACCATAGCCCTATTAAAAGAGTCTCCTTGTAGCATTCTCGCAAAACCTTATTTTGTAGGAAAGCCACCCTAAGGCTATTTTGAGACGGTGCTCACAATTTTGAAACGCTGTCAGAAGACGAGGATGATACCTGGGAAGGCAACTTTCTCTCCACATCACTCCAGCGGATAGACATTTGGCCCTGACAGATTTAATGCGCGCCAGACCCTCTTACATGAAGCTACTTTGGTGAAATCTGGTGAAAAATCTGAAATTATACAGCTCACTAGCCGAGAACTTAGTCTTGTGTCTCATAGCCCTATTAAAAGAGTCTTCTTTTGACATTCTCGCGTAACTTTATTCCATTGAAAACCAACACTAAGGCTATTTTGAGTCGGAGCTCACAATTTTGAACCGTGGCCAAATAATGAGGACGACACCTGAACTGACGCCCCCCATTTCACATCATACAACACCAAGAGTTGAACATTTAACCCTAGTGGATTTAAAGTGCAATAGACACCTTTGCACGACGGTTATTCGATGAGCTAACAATTGTATTAAAATATTCCTTTTATAAATAAGTAGCATATAACCTTTTAAATAAAATAAATATATGTGAAAATAACGTTTCAAAATGAATTAACCTTCTCAACGTTTTTAAAAAGTGGTAATATTTTTTTTGTTAGTTTTCTGGTTAAATACATTATCAAAGTGTACACTAGCTACGTATGCTTTAACCAAATAAAAAACAGATTTTAGATTTGATTTAGAACTAACCAAAACTATGTTCGAACTGCAGACGATTTTCTTAGCATTTATTTAAAAGTTAGTGAAAGAATAATCACAGGAAATAAGTTGCCAAAATTGCTAACTCTTATAATAATCAAAATATCTTGTTTAATAATATGCATTCAAAATGAACTAATTTTATAAATAAAAAAAAATAGAGGCGTAATAAATTTAGAAAATTACACCGCATTAATAAATATTTTTAACCAACAACGTCTAAAATTAATGAATAAGAATTATAATATTAATATTCCTTTTATAAATAAGTAACATATAGCCTTTTAAACAAAATATTTAACAAAACAAATAATAAACAAAACAAATAATAAACATAAAATTTAAACAAATAATTTTTCAAAAGGAATTAAACTTCTCAACATTTTTAAAAAGTGGTAATAATGTTTTCTTAGTTTTCTGGTTAAATACATTAACAAAGTGTATAAAAGCTACGGATGCATTAACCAAACAGACAAAACATTTTAGATTTTGATTTAGAACTAACCAAAAGTTCAATTACAGATGGCTTTTTAGCATTTGTTTAAAAGTTGCTGAAAGAATAATCACTTTAAATAACTTGTCAAAATTGCTAATTTTACTGTAATGATAAGCAACATATTTTGTTAAATAATATTCATCCAAAATGAACTAATTTTATAAATTAAAAAGAAATACAGTCGTAAATTGTTTTGAAAATTGCATCGCATCATTAAATAATTTAGATTAATAGCGTCTAAAACTAATGAATAAGAATTATAATTGTATTAAATTATTCCTTTTTATAAATGAGTAATAAATAAACTTTTAAACAAAATATTTGTGCAAATAGCGTTTCAAATGAATTAACCTTCTCAAAGTTTTTTTTTAAAAAAGGTAATAACTTTTTCTTTATTTTTCTGGTTAAATAGATTACCACAGTATACACAAGTTATGCAAGTATTAACCCAAATAATAAAACATTTTAGATTTGATTTAAAACTAAAGAAAATAAAGTTCGGATAACAGACGATTTTCTTAACATTTGCTTGAAAGTTGTTGAAAGAATAATCACAGGAAATAACTTGTCAAATTTTCAAACTCTTCTTCAATAATAAATAAATATCTTGTTTAATAATATTCATCCAAAATAAACTAATTTTATAAATTAAAAAGAAATACAGTTGTAATAAATTTTAGAAAATTGCATTGCATTATTAAATAGTTTAGATTTATCGAGTGTAAAATTAATGAATAAGAATTATAATATTAATAATTGTATTAAAATATTCCTTTTATAAATAAGTAACATATAACCTTTTAAACAAAATATTTGAGCAAATAGTGTTTCAAAATAAATTGACCTTCTCAATGTTTTTAAAAAGTAGTGATAATTTTTTGTTAGTTTTCTGGTTAAATATATAACTACAGCTACGCAAGTATTAACACAATTAGATAAAACATTTTAGATTTGATTTAGAACTAACGAAAATAAAGTTCGAATAGCAGACAATTTTTTTAACATTTGTTTAAAAGTTGCTGAAAGAATAATCACAGGAAATAAATTGTGAAAACTGGTAATTCTACTGTAATAATAAACAACATATCTTGTTTAATAATATACATTCAAAATAAGTTTTATTAATTAAAAAGAAATACAGTCGTATTAACGTTATTAAATAAATTAGAACAATAGGGACTAAACGGGATGAATAAGAGTTATGATACTAATAATAGTATTTAAATATTCTTTTTATAAATAAGTAACAAATAAACTTTTAAACAAAATATTTGTGCAAATAACGTTTAAAAATGAATTAACTTTCTCAAAGTTTTTTAAAAGTAGTGATAATTTTTCGTTAGTTTTCTAGTTAAATACGTAATCACAGTAGACACAAGCTACGCAGATATTAAACCAAATAAATAAAACATTTTGAATTTGATTTAGAACTAATGAAAATAAAGTTCGAACAGCAATTGTTTCATTGGTTTAAAAATAGCTGAAAGAATAATCACAGAAAATAAGTTGTGAAAATTGCTAACTCTAATTGTAATAATAAACAACATATCTTGTTTAATAATATGCATTCAAAATAAGTTTTATTAATTAAAAAGAAGCATCAACGTTATCAACGTATCAACGTTATTAAATAAATTAGAACAATAGGATCTAAAATGAATGAATAAGAATTATTAAAATATTCTTTTTATAAATAAGTATCATATAAACATTTAAACACAATATTTGTGCAAATAACTTTTCGAATTGAATCAACCTTTTCAAAGTTTTTTTTTTAAAGTAATAATAATCTGTTACTTTTGTACTTAAATATATTACCACAGTGTACACAAGATGCGCACGTATTAACCAAATGGACAAAATCTTCTTTATTGGATTTAGAACTAACCAAAATGAAGTTCGAATTGCAGACGATTTTCTTAACATTTGTTAAAAAGTTGCTTAAAGAATAATCAACAGGAAATAACTTGTCAAAATCGGCCAAATTGCTAATTCTACTGTAATAATAACAACATATCTTGTTTAATAACATACATTTAAAATAAACTAACTAGTTTTACAAATTAAAAAGACAGATAGTCATAATAAATTAAGAAAATTGCTTCGCGTTATTAAATGATTCAGAACAATAGCTTCTAAAATGGATGACTCACACTACCATGGCCGTACAGTTAATCTACAAACAACGACTGAACAATTATCTGATATTTCAAGGCCCCGTGGTTAGGAATAACTTGTCCATAATATCCTAACTCCGCTAATGACAGTAAACAAAGTTAATGACCCACTGACTCAAAATTACTTCATAGATTATTTACATTCTAGTGCAACTTGATTACTAAAACGTTCCCTTTGAAACCGCAAATGCCGAGCCATTTACACTTTTCGTGCTTACTAATTCATTAGGTAATCGACACTAGTTTGAAATAGTAATTGGAACTGCAAAGCTTTAGTGAGTGTGGTCCATAGAAGTCAAAGCTAAGTATCTGCAAATGGCAGTTTTGAATAAGGTAGTTAATGTTAGAAGGGATGAAGATAAGATGTGTAGTGTTTGGCTATGTTTCAATCACCTAATCATAAATGAGTTTTTATTTTCTTGTCTGGGAACTATGTAAAGAACAAAGTATTGTAATCGTCAAGAATTATCAAATCAAAATGTTGATGACTGTCCTTGTTTTATATCTCTCGGAGTTAGAGAAACACATTATTATTATTATTGTTGTTGTTATTATTATTATTATTATATAAACAGTATAGAAAAAAATAAACTAAAAACGAATTTCCCCTTTTTCTTTACTCGAAATCAATACGTAAAACTCTACTACTAGCCGGGTTCCTTGCAAAAGGTAACGTATGTTTCCCTTTATCATGGCTTCCCAGGTTCGAGTCCTGGTTTGGACCTGGTTGTTTTTCTTTGTACTGCCTGTGAGGTATACAGATGTGCACCCCTGTAAAAGCGGGCCGCTCAAGCGAT
Organism: Argiope argentata; assembly: GCA_026289955.1. Classification (NCBI taxonomy): domain Eukaryota; kingdom Metazoa; phylum Arthropoda; class Arachnida; order Araneae; family Araneidae; genus Argiope; species Argiope argentata. The sequence continues at coordinate 1,066,623 of JAOUZG010050060.1, read as the reverse complement.
TGTGATGAGTGTGTAGCAAAAGTCGTACTCTTGGCTCTAATTGGGACTACATCAAAGCAAGAGACGCTTATTTCGGCTTAAATCCTCTGATACATAAGCGGGCTTGTTCATGGCGAGTGCCATTGATAACAGCAACAACTCTATTACTTCCTTGAATAATCAAACATATATTTGTAAAATGTCCGTATCTGTGACGAAGGTAACTCCCAAAACGCTTTGTTTGAATTTGTTGAAATTTGGTGAGCGGTATTTAAACCAAAAGTGCAGATTCGTATCCAAATTTATGAGAAATATGTTCACTGGAAGTCTGTCCGTCTGAATGTTTGAATATAAGTTAGCAAGACTATTACAAAACAAAGAAAGTTAGATGGATAAAATGCAGTACACAGAATCAACAACTATAATGTAGGCACCTGTTGGATTTTTCTGGCAAATCCAACAATTTGACATGTTGTTGTTGTTATTAGAGGCACTTGCCATGGACAAGCTTCGCCAAGGCGTCAGAGAGTTTTAAGACAAAAGGACGTCTCTTAGTTTGAAGTTGTGCCAACTAGAGCCAAGAGTACGAATTAGCTACTCACTCATCACAGTCGCTTGTACAGACCCTTTTTACAGGAAGGCCCATTCCTACACCTTACCATAACACCTGACCATTCCCATTAGCTGATTAAAAATGAATCACTTCACTATCAAGATGATAATTTAAATAACAATGCTTATTGTTTAACAAAGCATTTGAATTAATTAAATATGAAACATAAACTACACATTAAGATATTTATAAAAGGATATATTTACTAAAATACAAGGAGTGATCCAATGAAAAGATAAAGAACGTCGTAACAACATAACTGTTGCGTGTTATTGTTATATATTATGCTATATGTTATTGTTATATGTTATGCTATATGTTACTGTTATATGTTATGCTATATGTTATTGTTATATGTTATGTTATAAGTCATATGTTATGTTATATGTTATTGTTATATGTTATGTTATATGCCATATGTTATTGTTATATGTTATGCTATATATTATATGGTATTGTTATGTGTTATGTTATATGTCATATGTTATTGTTATATGTTATGTTATATATTATATGTTAACATATTTGCTTATGCTACCATTGAAGAACGTAGCGAGACATCTAGTGATGCGATTGGCGTTTCCAGCGTAGAAGGAAGCATGCACGGGCACCCGCATGAGCAGGAGAAAACAGATACTTTTATAAAAAGCGATGTTTAATTGACTAATAATGTTGAATTCCTCCGACATAGAAGAATCATTAACTCTGATGTCTACTGGTAGACACTCCGAAGTCAACGCATGTCCAGTAAGAACAAATAACCAGAGCTACTCACTGTCACATACTCGGAACTGTTCAAGTAAAAGTAGAAGCAGCTCGACCGTCATCCTACAGCCCGGGCATGTCACCCTGTGATTTTCATGGATTTGATTTCCTGAAAAACACCTGAAAAGCAAGCGTTTGAAATCGGATGGCGAACTCATCGACGCTGTGAAAGATTAGGTCCTGTCAGCAATTCTAGGAACAAGAAATCCTTCGATTCGATAATCAATGAGATCTTTGTAGTCAGGTCAATGGCGTATACTTTGAATAAAGTCTAAATTTATGTCTACAGTGCCCTTCCATACCGTTTTATTTGAATACCATTGTATAACATGTAAAAAGAGCAGTCTAATTTATATAAAATTAAAATGAGCTTTATGACATAAAAAATTATTTTGAAAGCATTCCTAAAGATAATTGATAAATCTGAGGGAACAAAAACAATCAATTGAATATCAAAATAGATGAAACCGGAATAAGTTATCATCAACTATAAAATAAAATGAAATTCATAACTATTCTAATTATCAATTTATGATTGTATCTGATATTGTCTTAGATGGTAAACGTTGCAGTTTCCTTCCGAAAGCTGTGTTATGTAAATGCTCAATTGTCTAGTCATTGAACCAGCTCTCATTAACTATATTGTGTCTAATTAAATGTAATGTTTTATTATTAGTTAGTTATTAACGCGGACTGGTTTTCATTTCCGGAAAGAGAGCATGACAAGTAAATGGGCTGGTGTTATTATATGACAATGAAACTTGGTGAATTTTCGCTAAATGATATACGGTTTGATATTAATCTAGATACAGTATCTCTTTCACAGTTGACTTCACACACACACACACGCACGCACGCACGCACACACACACACACACACACACACACACACACACACACACACAC
>JAOUZG010050060.1:1050494-1063960 GCA_026289955.1 Argiope argentata | reverse complement strand
ACACACACACACACACACACACACACACACACACACACACACACACAATGTTTGTAAATAGACTAAAATAAGGTTAAATTCGTCGACTTTAGCTTTGTCGTAATATTATTGCTGTTGCTTATGGCACTTGCCATGGACAAGCTCGCTGAGGTAGCCAGCGATTTAAGCCTAATTAGCGTCTCTTGTTTTGTAGTAGCGCCAACTAGGACAAAGAGTACAACTGTTGACAATCACTCATCACAATCGTTTGCACAACCCATTTTTACAAGGGGTGTATTTACACAACTCACAGATAGAATACAGAAGAACAACCATTCCTAAACCGGGAATCGATCCCGAGACCCCTTAGATCACGATGAAGACACGCTGCCCTTATGCCAGTACGCCTGCCGAATTTAATTTAGTTTACGAATATTAACGTCCCATTATAAAACAAGACTAGGGGTATTTGGAGATGGATCTCGTAATTTTCCATCACTGTCAGATGTCGAGGACGGCAACTGAGCTGGCATGCCTCCCCTCTTTCTTCCCCAGAAGAGTACTTCTGGCCCTGCAAGATTTAACGTGCAACTGACACCTTACATGACGGTTCTTCAGTGGAATCAGGTATCAAACTTGAAACCTTGTGTTTTACGAACTGTGACCAGGAAACCGCTGTCGTAATAATAACTATGTAATGAGATGATTGAAAATATTTCTAAGAATGAATTAAATAACTTTTATATTATGGCCAGGTTAAAACTCAAATACCATTTTTAGACAGAGATTTACAGGTAACTGCGTGCCTTACAAGCAACTGTAATTCCTTACAAGGGCCGTCTGTACAGGATTTTAAATGCTTTGAAGATGATTTTGGTCCATATGCCTGCGGCATTTCTTTCTGAATAATTAGATTAAGGAAACTCTATGGGTTTACTTAAAACATGTTTATTCGACGCCTGTTGTATTAAACTGCGTATAATTTCATGTATAATTTTTGTTACTGATGTTCTAGTGCTCCGATTTGCTACGGGAGGTGGGTGCAGTAGCTTTTGAGGGTGTGAACCCCTGATTACCCAAGGGCAGAAGCCTAACTTCTAGTTCACACATGTCACAAATCCGTTTTACATAGAGGACTTCATTCATGTATTCCTTTCATTCATCCACGTATCCTAATTTTGAACTAAAACAGAGAACGAATACCTCTGACCCAGCACACCCAGCGTTATTACTCTTGACATGGAGAACTTTGTGACCAAGAAAAAATTAACGTGTGCCCTCCACCACACACGTTGCACCTTCGGCAGACGGGTTCGAACTCTCAGCCCAAGAAATGCCAACTAACCAAGCTATCTTAGCCATAATGCATGCATAATACATTTACGTATCCTCCATGAATGAAATTTCTCCTAAAATTGCTTAGAAGCGAAATATAATTACTAATATCACTTTAAAAATTATATTTAAAAAATTCAGTGATAAATGTAACCATCAATTTTCCGTTATAATATTTGTAACATTCAAAAAATTAAAATTAATTAGATAAATTATTTTCTTCATTTAAATATTACTTCTGATTAATTTAATGAAAAATATTTGTAAATTTTACTAGCAAACGATACTATTTTGTCAATAGCCAATTAAAATATATTTCCCGAAATTACTTAGGAATCAAATTTCTCCCACAATATGCTTCCTAATCAGTAATCATCAATTTCTGTCACAAAATTTGCATCGAATACTCTTAAAATAAAAATTTATTAGAAAAATATTTTCTACATTTCAATATTACTTCTAATTAATTAATTGGAGAATATTTGGGAAGTTAAATAAAGTATGCCAAACTTGATTAACACACAGAAAATTAAACTTAATATGGATACAGAATTGTGGTTTTAAAATTTAATTTTACTTGCAAACGAAGCTATTACGCCAAAAGCCAATTAAAATATAGGTTTCCACATCATTAATACCTGAAATTTTTTCGCAGATTCGCATAAAAGCAAAATATGATTCCAAATCAGTAATAATCAATATCTGTCACAAAATGTGCAGCAATTATTCATAAAAAATTTAATTAGACACATATTTTCTACATTTCAATATTACTTCTAATTAATTAATTGAAGAATATTTGGGAAGTTTAATAATGAAGCCCAAAAATGGTTAACCACAAATACCTAACCTTAATATTGATGCAGAATTATGATTTTAAAATTTAATTTTACTTGGAAACGAAGCTGTTATGCCTAAAGCCGATTAAAATATAGATTTCCATATCATAAATATATGATACTTTACGCAAATTCATATAAAAGAAAAATATGATTCCTAAATAGTAATCCACAATGTTTGCATCAATTACTCTTAAAATAAAAATTTATTACACAAATATTTTCTACGTTTCAATATAGAAAATTTTAACTACTTAATTGGGCAATATTTGAGAAATTAAATAATGAAACCCAAAGATGATTAACTACAGATACCTACGCTTAATATCGATGCAGAATTATGATTTAAAATTTAATTTTACTTCCAAACTCAGCGTTTATATCTTAACTAATTAAAATATAGCTTTTCATTTCATTCATGTATGAAATTTTACGCAGATTCGCATAAAAGCAAAATATGATTCCTAATCAGTAATCATCAATTTCAGTCACAAAATTTACATCAACTACTTATAAAATGAAAATTAATTAGACAAATATTTTCTACATTTCAATATTACTTTCGATTAATTAACTGGAGAATAGATGTGAAATTGAATAATGAAGCCGAACCATGATTCACCTCAGAAATCTGACGTGGATATTGATTCAGAAACATGAATCCTAATTTGAATTTCACTTCCACACTCAGCATACCTCTGAATCCCTTCACAACCGAACTGAAACACTTGTTCCCACATTAATCAACTTCATTCAGTCCACCCCTATTTCGCAGCAAACAACAACCCCCACTGTCCATCACGCCCTCCAACCCCACGCTTATTGCCCCTACCTGCTTCTGGGCAACCCTACAATTTGTCCAACCCATCCTGGCCTAACCTGACATCCCGACCAACAACCCCACTAGGAGGGGAAGGGGGAGGTTCACTTTAATGAAAGACCAGACGAAGTTTGCTGGATTCATAATTTGACTGCCAAATTCTGTTTCACAGAAGCATTTCATTAGTTTATTGATTGGCTACCATCACAATTGGCGAGGTTCCCTCTGCTAATGACCATTATAAACGTCCAGCTGATATTGCTGTTTACTTTTGGTCTTGGCCGGCTTGATTGGGTTCGACCACTACAATTATTGTCCTTCATGTGATGCGTTGGGACATACTGCGTGGGTTTGTCCTTGTCCTCGATGAAGTTTCAAGAATTAATCAATTAAGAAGTAATTTGGGCCACGAAATGAATTAAGTGCAATGAATTTTAAGTTATGATGTCGAATTTGTGGCTAATTAATTGTGTCTTCTAGAATTTTATATTTAATTGAGCTGAATTTTGATTAGTTTCGTTGATTGATGGATCAACTCCTCTCATGGTTTCATGTTAAAATCCAGATATTGAAGATGAATAGAAAGGGTATTAGAAAACTTTAATGATGGAACACTTTTCCTTTAGCCGGACAGCAGCGAAAAATCACTAAATATTGTAGAATACCGCAAAATTAGTGATTTAAAAGCGAAAAATCGCCAAATATCGTAGAATTCCGCCAAAATTTCTTACAGTGATTTAAAAGCGAAAAATCGCCAAATAATGTAGAATTCCGCCAGATTTCTTTGATGATTTTTTGTTCCCGCCCGGCTAACGGAAAAGTAACAATGATGGATATTCCTTTGTTGTTGATTATCATTATTTTCATGACTTTGGCGCTTAAATTTAAATTATTTTGATTTGTTTAATGGTTTCTTTAGTATTTTGTTTCTGAGGTATTTCAATAAAGGATGATTATAAACTCCCTATGAAAATCAGTTGATAGATATTTTTTGTTCGTAATCACAGTTTTTAAAAATAATATTGCAAAAACTTAGCAGTTCATTGTTTATTAATTTTACAAACATTTTTGAATTTTCTCTTTTAATTATTCTAAATTTTGATTATTATGATTAATTCATTGATACCTCTAAAAATTTAATATTCTGGAAATAAACAATAGTTTGATGTGAAAGATAATTAATGCACTTTTTGATCATGCAATTCTTGCAAATTTTTTCTTAAAGAATTGGCCGATTAATCCTTGTGGTCTGATTGCGTGGATACTATGCTGGTATTATTATTATTACTATTATATATCTTCATTAATAATAATAATTATTAACATTTCATATCAATTGTTTTATGAATAATAATGGATATTTTTGGAATTTGTTTTTATTCCATGATAGCATTGATAAGTTTAAACAATTAATCGATTAATTGTTGAATATTTGCTGCCTAGATATAGTGCTCAGATTTATAATTTATGTAAAATAATTGAGAAATAACATAGATTAATTTATTTAGATTTGTGAATAATAGTTAATGATTTCGTAGATACATTTCCACACTTAATTCTTTGTTTAAATGATTAATGGATTAATTCTTGAACATAGACTGTTTAGATGATCCAGTAAATGGAACTTCAAGGCATTAATTTTATAATGGATATTTTTGGTACTTTTTATTCCATGATAACAGTTTAAACAATAATTCGATTGATTGTAGAATATTGGCTGCTTAGATACATTTTTCAGAATTATAATTTTATGTAAAATAATTGAGAAATAACATAGATTCGTTTATTTAGATTTGTAAATAACAATGAATGCTTTCGTAGATACATTTCCACTCTTAATTCTTCAGTAAAATGATTAATTGATTAATTCTTGAGCATCGACTGTTTAGATGACGCAGTAAATAACACTACTATGCATTAATATTAAATAAAAAATAATAAAAGTTTTTGGAGTCAATATATTTAATGACAATAATAAATGCCTTTGAAGGATTATCTTTTAATTGCAACACAAATTACTTATTAAACATGTCTTATTGCTAAATCCTTGAGGTCTGGCAGCTTTGATGTAATGCAAAAAATAAAATGACTCTACATTATCATTAAAAAAATTCTTCAAAATACCTTTTGAGGCTTGATAAATTTTAGGATAAAGATAAATGTCCTTGAGGGAAATGTTTTTAATTCCAATGAAGAATTTAAATTATTAATTGATTAATTCTTAAGCAACGATACTTGATATACCCTGTAAAGTGTCACTACAATGCATTATAATTAAATAATAATGCAAGAGAACTATTATAACTAATAATAGATGTCATCAATTCAATAGACTTGAGGGTAAGGATAAATGTTATCAAGAGATTTTCTTTGCTTCCGAACGAATAATGCTGAGCTTAAGTGATTAATTCTCAAACTACGTTACTTGAGATGCCCTGTAAAATGTGAATATTATGCATTATAATTGAATAATAATGCAAGAGAACTATTTTGACTAATAATAGATGCCATAATTTCAATAGACTTGAAGATAACTATCAATGTTTTCAAGATATTTTATTTGCTTCCGAACGAATATTGCTGAGCTTAATTGATTAATTCTCAAACAAAAATAATTGAGATGTCCTGAAAAGGGTCACTACTATGCATTATAATTAAAAATTAATGCAAGATGGTTGTTTTGACTAATACTTGAGGGTAAGTATTAATGTTTTCAAGAGATTTTCTTTGCTTCCGAATAAATATTGCTAAGTTTAAGTGATTAATTGAACTGAATTTAAATGATTAATTCTCAAACTACGATACTTGAGATGCCCTGTAAAGTGTCACTGCTTTGCATTATAATTAAAGAATAATGCAAGAGAACTATTTTGACTAATAATAGATGTCATCAATTCAATAGATTTGAGGGTAAGCATCAATATTTTCAAGAGATTTTCTTTGCTTCCGAATGAATATTGCTGAGCTTAAGTGATTAATTCTCAAACAACAGTACTTGAGATGCCCTGTAAAATGTCACTGCTATGCATTGTAATCAATGCAAGAGTACTATTTTGACTAAAAATGTCATCAAGTCAATAGACTTGAGGGTAATGATCAATGTTTTCAAGAGATTTTCGTTGCTTCCGATGGATATTGCTAAGTTTAAGTGATTAATTGAACTGAGTTTAAGTGATTAATTCTCCAACAACGGTACTTGAGATGCCCTGAAAAGTTTCGCGATTATGCATTTTAATTAAAAATCAATGCAAGATGATTGTTTTGACTAATACTAGATGTCATTAAGTTCTAATATTAGATGTCATCAAGTCAATAGACTTGAGGGTAATGATCAATATTTTCAAGAGATTTTCTTTGCTTCCGAACGAGCATTGCTGAGTTTAAGTTAATAATTGAATTCAGTTTAAGTGATGAATTCTTAAACAACGGTACTTGAGATTCCCTAAAACGTATCACTACTACGCGTTATAATTAAAAAATGAATGGAAGATTACTTTTTTTGACTAAAACTAGATGTCATCAAGTCAATAGAGTTGAAGGTAATAATAAATGCTATGAAATTATTTGTTTTGATTCCGAACGAGTATTGCTGAGTTTAAGTGATTAATTCATTATCCTCACCAATTTAACTTGATATGCCTAGCAGAATGTCATTCTGGTTCATTATCCTTAAATGATAATGCATAGTAATGACTTGAATATTAATTTTAATCACTAGAATTGAGAGTGTTAATTAATGCCGTCTAGGGATTTGTATTTTAAGCTCAACATTCTTTGATGAATCTAAATGATTAATTGAATATTTCTCTTAAAGAAGACTGCATATTGGTTGGAAGACTGCATATCTTTAAATATAATACAAAGATAATGAATGTTTTCGAGGGATTTGACTTACAATATCATGCAGTTCTGATGATTCTAATTAATTAGTTAGAATCATCAGAGCTCGTTTAAGATTCTAATAATCAGTGAGTGATTAAATAATGATGCTCTGTAGAGTGTTACTACTAAGCATTATATTTAAAGAAAAATACAAAGTTATTTGAATTAATAGAATCTAGGGTCATAATAAATGACTTTTAGAGATTTACTTTTGATTCTTACAAATAAGGATAAATTGATTGGCTCTTGAACGCAAACAATTTAGATGCAATTCAGATAGTGGAGCTAAAAGACATTTTCATTTAAAAAAAAGTATAGTACACGTTGTGACCAAAGTATTTGGGTGTAATAACGAATATCTTCAATATATATTGCCTTTTATTCCTGAAAATATTGATTAATTTTTCTAATGATTTTTGAGTATTGACCCTGTGAATACAGTGATATTATGTGTATTATCATTAATGCAAAATAAATATGGTGTTCTGATGAAATGCTTTGAAGTAGTTTGTAATCATGCGAGAACATGATATTGTTTTAGTTCAAAGGTTTTAAAATCTCCGGAATTTACAAGCAAATATATTTTTACCTGCTTTTACCAGTATTGCATTATTAATTAATATTTATACTTTTCTTTGAAAGCAGATGTGTTTTTAAAAGGTTAACCTGTTTTTACCAGTATTCCTTTATTACTACGTATTCATATCTGACTGTATATGCATTTTTAGTTGATTTACCTACTTTTACTAGTATTTTTTCACTATTACGTATGTTTCTTTCATAGCAGGTGCGTTTTTAAGAGGCTAACGAAGAACTATGGCATCCTAGTTCTTATTTTATCTCAAAATAAGTCGAGCTCCAAAACTTTGCCAGCAAGAAAAATTGAAAATGTTTATATATAAACGCTTTCTTATATACGTGTGTGCACACACAGAGAGAGAGAGAGAGAGAGTGAGAGAGAGAGACCGATAGAGAAGTCTTTGGGATCAAAGATTTCACTTTTATTTACAAGTTATTCCATATTATTTTAATTTTAATTTAAAACCAGAAGTATTAAAAAGTTTACCCTTTAGAATTAGGATTTTTCTAGATACTTCTAAATTTTTTGCACGATAAATTACATACATTCAGAAGTAACTTCATAAAAAATGACTCACGCTATTACAGAATTCTTATCGATTTTTGCAAAAGAAAGTTGGGAAAAAGATAAGCTATATATTTTCATTTCGTTTAAAAGCCTCATATTCCTCTGAGAAAAGGACTACTTTGCTTAAAAGCATTTAATATTTTTAAAAAACTGAATATTTTCGCTGAATATTGAAAAGTTTGAAATGGTTTAGACATTTATTTGAGTGAATATATAGAGGAATTTATCCGAGTAAAAGCCTGAGATGAATTTATTTCCATTTCCTTGAGATATTCAAACATTAAAATACCTAAATATTTAATAATTTTATTATAGATTTTTTTTTGTAAAAAATGGATAAGTTTAAGAAAGCGCGTATAATAGAAAAATGTAATATGAAAAACAGATAATTATTAAGAGTCATTTTGATTTGTATATATTTTAATCTATTATAAAATAGAAATAATTGTAAAAGGAATAAAAATTGTGAACGTTAGAGAATGCTTAGTTGGAATTTAAACAAAATAAAAAATACAAACTACAAATTAATATTAAAATCATAAAGATACGAGTTTGAAGTTAAAACTGATATAATCATTTGTTTATAGTAGATAAAATAATATTTTCATATCTGTATATTGCCATTTCTGACTTGAAGGAATTGCACGAGATGCACTTCAAAATATTATCGTTTGATTTTTGCCTAAATTTGATATTCAAAGGATCAAAAAAAGTTCTTTTTCAAAAAATATGGATTTTACAAAATATAATTTTATTCTTTCAGTTTTGGAGAAATTTACTTTTTAGAGACTAAATAAATGTCTGTATTTAATTCCTAAAAATATGGATTCTCCAAACGATAATTTTATTGTATCATTACATATTGCAATTTGTTTTAACTAAATCGTTCATAATCGCTATTTTTGTATTTAATATTTGGATCACAATAATATAATTATCGGTATAAGAATTCTATCACCAAAGATTACCTTTATAGGTAGGTAAAAATAACTATTTTTTATTTAAATAACCACATTAATAAGTGTAGTAATTTAATTGATCAATAATTTTGATTCACAAAAATATTTATGAAATTGAAGTAACATAATTTCGATAATGGTTTGTTTATATATTTTGTATTAATGTAATAAAAATTCGCAAAAACTATTGTTAAAAAAATTAAAATTTAAAATATAAAAATGATAAATAATTTTAAAAAAATAAAATGGTATTAAATAAATTAAATTATTAAAATTTTATAAAAAATAAATTATGTTTGAAAAATATTTGCATTGATACCATGCATTAATTTTAAGATTATGAAATAAAAATTTGAAGTTAAAATGCGAATATAAAAGAATATTTTTATATGATTTTTTTAACAGAAACATGCTTTTTTATATTATCAGGGGAATTCTTAAACTCCACTCCTAAATTTAAATGTAGAAATAGAACAAAGCTCATTTATTTTTTTGTAATAATATAATATAAAATTGAAAAAAAGATATATCTAAATCTATTTTTTTTTCTCTTGAAACAAATAAATTTCTTTACTTTTATAAAAACATATTGAACGAAAGAAAGAAAACACATTAGTTTGTTTTACCTTGAAAAAATTCTTTTTTTATATATATTTTATATTCCGTTCAATGATCTATCCGCTTTTGAAATTTTTTTTTGAAAATTGCCGTATTTGGCAACAAAAGTAAAAAAAATCGTTTGGCTTTTCGTCAAAGAAACACCTCGAATACAAGTTTTCAGCCATTTTTTTTCTTTCATACTTTTCCAACGTAAAAAAGAATTATTTTTAGCTCCTATTCCGTATTATTCTCATTTCAAAAAGTGAAAGACTGTTTACAACTATTAATTTTTTATTCAACAGCTTTGAGTTGGAGTTTTCTGAAAGTTTTCTTTTTCCCCAATATTTCTTTTCTTTAGGAATCTGAAAAACATTTTTCCAATTTTTTTTTCTTTTTTTCAAATCAAAAATAAAGTTAGTTTAAAAATGTGGAGTTTTATTATTCATAAGCTTGCTGAAAACAGAAAGAATTTTAAAAAATATTTTTTTTTATGAAACAAGAATGTAAAGTATTATTGGTATTTTGGAAACAATAGCTAATAAAAGTAAAACATAAAAATTTCTTTGAAATAATTTTTTTTAAATAATAAGAAAAATTGAACTTCGCGATTTATCTTTGTAATATGACGTCTAGTATTTATTTTTTTCTTTTGCTTAAATTAAAGAGAAATCTATTGTTTTATATTTGCTTACAGTTGTTCTTATTTTCATTAATTTTCCATTCATTTTTTAATAAGTCAGATTTTTCCAAATACTGTTCTAGTAGGTGTATACACAATAAAAAGAAATATAAAAGTTAAGTTTAAAACAAAAGTAGAATGCTTTAAATTTATTTAAAGTTAAAAATAAAAAAAAATATTTTTGTAAAATTATATTGTGTTAAGTGTTATTCTTAAATTAAATTCTATTATAATCTCTATAATAATTGGAATGACTTATTTTCAATTTAAATATTATCGAAAGAATTATTTTATCTTTCTTCCTGTAAGAAGAGTAATATTACAGATTCTTTAGTTCCTCTGGAAAGGACGCGGATAAACCTGTTTATATACGAATGTACAGACGGACAGAGTTTTGATAGATCTGGTTCAAAATTTGATAAAGATTTGCATTTTAGCTTTCAAAATTGTTGATCAAGTTTTTTTTCTCATCTGATACCTTATGCATTGGTGTAGCTTTACCTTGCTTTCGAACTGACAGACAGAGAAATCCTTTCCAAATAGATTTAGTTTAAAATTTAACATTTGGTAAATTGTGTTTTTAAGTAGACATCGTAAAAAAAATTCATCCATTTTGCCTAAATTATTTTTAAATTATCTGCTTACAGAAGACTGACGGACGAATGTAATATTATAAGTGTTTTTCCTGACTAAGCGAGATCTGAAATCGCGGCAGTCTTTTAAATCTAGAATGTTCTATACAGTGTTTGTTTATAGGCATAACACATATGAAATTTCATCTATTATGATTAATGTATTTTTGAATTATCTACGATAAGAAGGACAGATAGGCAGAGTTAATGCCACAAGTGTATTTTTCAAATTCAGAGATGTCTGAAACTGGGAGAATCATTAAAATCTAGAACGTTCTATATGGTGTTTGCATACAGACATAAAACATTAAATTTAATTTCATGTATTATGATTTAAGTATTTTTGATTTTTTTTTTCATTAAAACAGATGGACAGCTGACCTCAAGTGCATTTTTCAGATACAGGGAGGTCTGAAAATATGACAGTCATTTGAATCTAGAATTATCTATATGGTGTTTGCAGATAGGCATAACACATAAAATTTCTATTATGATTAAAATATTTTTGAATTATCTACTCTCAGAAAGACAGATGGGCCAAGTTAATACCATAAGTGTATCTTTCAAACTCAGACATGTCTGAAGCTGTGAGATTCCTTAAAATCTAGAATGTTCTATATGGTGTTTATATATAGACATAACACATAAAATTTTAGCTATTATGATTATTTTTTTTCAAAAAAATCTATGATCAGAAAGACAGAGGGACCAAGTTAATACCGCAAGTGTATCTATCAAACTCAGCAATATCTGAAACTATGAGAAACTTAAAATCTAGAATGCTCTATCTGGTGTTTGCATATAGACATAACACATCAAATTTCATTTATTATGATTTAACTTTTTTCAGGAAAACAGATGGATTGAGGTACTACCAGAAGTGCATTTTTCAGATACAAGGAGGTCTAAAACCGTAACATTAGAAAGCTCATTAGAAAGATTTCATGTTTGATCTAACATTAGAAAGCTCCTTTAAAAGATTTAATATTAGATCAGCTGAATCTAGAATGCTGCATCTAGTCGGTTGAGTCCAGATTGTTCTATATGATGTTTGCATTTAGACATAACACATCCAATATCTTCTATTATGATTTATCTTTTTACAGAAAAACAGATGAACAGAAGTACTATCTCAAGTGCATTTTTCAGATACAGGGTGGTCTGAAACCTTAACATTAGAGAGCCCATTAGAAAGGTTTTAATGTTTGATCTAACATTAGAAAACTCATTTCAAAGATTTAATGTTAGTTCAGTTGAATCTAGTCAGTCGAATTTAGAATGTTGCATCTAGTCAGTTGAGTCTAGAATGTTCTATATGCTGTTTGTATTTAGACATAGCACATCAAATTTCATCTATTATGATTTATCTTTTTTTAAGAAAAACAGATAGACAGAGGTACTACTTCAAGTGCATTCTTCAGATACAAGGAGGTCTGAAACCGTGGCATTAGAAAGCTCATTAGAAAGATTTCATGTTTGATCTAGCATTAGAAAGCTTATTTAAAAGATTTAATTTTAGATAAGTTGAATCTAGGATTTTAAATCTAATCAGTTGAATCTAGAATGTTGTATAGGGTGTTCGCATATAAACATAATACATGAAATTTCATCTATTATGATTAAAGTATTTTATAATTATTTACTCTCAAAAAGACAGATGAACCAAGGTAATACCACAAAGTATTTTTTAAACTCTTGGCGGTCTGGAACTCTAAAAATCATTAAAGTTGAGATGGCATATGCTTTTAATATTGAATGTTCTTTTTTGCATATTTCGTATGAGAGAAAATAGCAATATACTCTTTTAAAAACCAAAAAAAATCAACGAAATTTGAAAAAATAGTAATGTTACATTGACGTCCCCTTGCAAATATGAAACAATATGCTGTAAACGCCAAGTCCTAAAACCACCTTCTAATTTTATCGCAGTTGTAATAAATTCATAATTTCTGAGTCAAAGATTAAAAATGTTGAAGGATGCTATCTCACTTCATAGATATTCAGTGTATTGCATAAAATGACAGAATATAGTTAGTAGACAAATGTTCTTACCTGCTGGTATGACTGTAAATACACAAGGTTCCTTCTGCGTGCCAACAGAATTTTTGCCCCAGCAAAGTAGCGTCCCATAATCGTACTCGGTCCTGGGTATGTAAGTGGCTATGCTGATGCTTTCTTCGCTTGCAAACGAGAGAATGTCCATGCTCTCGACCGAGTTGTTGAATTTCCACGTGAAATTCGCTCTTGAAGGATCGGCTTCGACTTCGCATGTCACTTTAACAGGTTCGTGTCTTGCCACGCCATATAATAGCTTCTGGTCAGACTTGCACACTGGAGCATCTGTAAAATAAAAAAAAAAAAACGTTACAATAATTTTTGGTTAAGCTTGCACACGGGAAGCATAAAATAAAATGTTTCATGTTTGATCTAACATTAGAAAGATTTCATGTTTGATCTAATATTAGAAAGATTTCATGTTTGATCCAACATAAGAAATATTCCATGTTTGATCTAACATTAGAAAAATTTCATGTTTCATCTAACATTAGAAAGCTCATTTGAAAAATTTCATGTTTGATCTAACATTAGAAAGC
>JAOUZG010050060.1:1027881-1050484 GCA_026289955.1 Argiope argentata | reverse complement strand
GATCTAACTTTAGAAAGCTCATTAGAAAGATTTCATGTTGGATCGAATATGAGAAAGCTCATTGGAAAGATTTCATGTTAGATCTAACATCTTTTTCATATGTTTGTGCTTGTAACCATTATGAATACCACGGGTTTAAATAATATGAAAATGTCACTACAGTAAATAATCCGTTGCTGTTGTTGTTTCTTATGGCACTTGCCACGGACAAGCTAGCTGAAGTAGTCAGCGACTTAAGTCTAATCAACGTCTCCTGTTTTGTGATAGCGCCTACTAGGACCAAGAATACGACTTTGCTACTCACTCATCACATTAGCTTGCATTCTTCCCTTTTATAGGGAGGCACATTTATATACCTCATAGATAGAACACAAAAGAAGAACCATACCTGAACCGAGACCGTAGATATAGCTATGGATAGGATTGCAATACAAATCCACCCCCTACACACACATACTCGCTTATTATGTTGTCTTGGAAAAATAAGTAAAAATCAATACGAGCTGTCTATTCAAAATGTTTTCGCATATGCTCTAATAGATTTGCCATGCCAGAGAACGCATTATATTGTTGTACAATAATTATAAAATATTTGTCTATGACTTAAATTAAGCTTTTTTAAGTCATTGGTTTATTCTAATTTGTGCTCTAGACTAACTTTATTCAGCCGATTGCAACAGAGCTTTGACAGAAAACTCCAATTTTAATCTTAAAATCCCGTACGAAATTTAATGCATTTAAGCCATATCGTTTTTGACTTATCGTGATTACATGTTTGAGAAAGTACAGGCTATAAGGACTGACCGGTGTCTACTCTATAAATAATAAATCTATGCTCCAAATTTTATTTATCTAGCTTTCTTTGTATGGTGATTACCCTATTAACTCCCATTCGAACAGCTAAGATGGATTTCTTCTAAACAGATTTTACTCGAAATTTGATACAAATCTACAAATTTGGTGATAAGTCTTTAAACCAAATTTTGATAGGCTAGCTCAACCCCTCTATGAGTTAATTTGGTCAGAGACAGGTCAGGTCAGGTTCAGTTTGGAGAGAGACGAGTACTATACGTTATCTATACTTCCAATACAAAAAAAATAATTACGATTGGCGTTCTTTATGTTTTTCAATTATGAAGGAAATTTAAATATTATCATGTGTAAAGGAAATGGGCAAATATATTACGTGATATTCTGATACATTCCAAGAGGCTATCGTTAGAACGTGGCTTTGATGTTATTTTATCATATGAAAAGAATCAAATAAAATCACTTACATTGCACTTTTAGGTAAAGAGGAGCACTTTCGCCTTTGCCTTCTGAATTGTCTGCAGTGCACGTGTATCTTCCTCTGTTGCTCCGCCTCACGCTTTGTAGGACCAATGATTGGTTGCTGACAATGATTCCTGCCGACTTATTGGTGTGCAGTTCTTTGTCTTCAAACTTCCAGCCAATCTCGGAAACGGAAGGATTGGCGATGATGGCGCACTCTAAATACACGTCTTTTCCCTCTTGTATATGAGAATGTCGAAGTTTGCTGCCAAGTTTTAGTGTCAATTGTGGGACAACTGAAAAAGAAATCATGGAATTACAAATGGTGCAAGGAAAAGTTATTCTCTCGTGAAACTCTCAATTTTGCTTATCATTCGAAGCATTAAACCACTACTAAATTCGGTACTGATACTTTTAATTGGTATACCACTTTTAGTGGAATATTTCTGAGGTACAGTTTACATTCATCAATTATAATACATCCAATATGGCCACGCATGCGTAGAAACTATGCAGTTGCAAGTAGTAGTTCCGTCGAGACAAGAACTTGCTATCGTCAACTCTTTCAACGCATGCGCAAACTTCATTCGGCTCACGCATGACTTAAACTCATTTGAAAGAAATCCTCGAGTTTATTAATCTTACAATACAACTAAGATAATTGGCAATAAAGTCTTGAAATATTTTTTCTCTGTTTAAATGGAGAATAAAATCAGTGTAAATCTCAGTTTAATAGAGTAAATGTTTATGTATAAAATATACAGAACGTTATTTTCTCTTGGTTTATTTCGTATTTTTAAGTACTTAACAATCTTCGGTTCTTTATTGGTATAAGCTAGGTTTTTGAAATAAGGCTTGCGCCCTCATAATGATAATACACTAATGTAATACATTCGAAACTTAATAACCAGTAAATCTATTGACATGATATATTTTTTATTTCTCTTCAAATATGACTTTTCTTTATCAGGTGTTATTTGTATTATTTTGTACTATCAGTTATCATTAGTATTATTTTGTATTATCAGGAATCATTAGTACCGGTTTGTACTATCGGGTATTATTAGTATCACTTTATACTATCAGGTATCATTATAATCATTTTGTACTATCAGGTATAATTAGTATTGCTTTGTACTATCAGGTATCTTTAGTACCATTTAAAGGTAACCTCGTGTAAAAAGAAAAATATATATTTCGTTTCTAGAGAAAATTAGATTTTTAATACCCAAGTAAATAATATTTATAGTGAATTATAATTGAGTTTCTGAGTTTAAATAGGGTAAAATAGAGAAATTAAAATAGATTTTAAAATTTTTGCATATTTTTTTTAGTTTGTTTCGTGTTTGAAAGGTTTGAATGCTCTAATAAATTTTCTGTTTTATACTTATTAAACAGGGTTTTGAAAAATCAGTAAATCTATTAATAACATCTAATTTTCATTCGTTTACATAGATACCATCTTGGTATCACTAGTACCATCTTAAAAGAAGATTTTGAGTTGAAAAAATATTTTTATTCGATTAAAATTTAGATTTTTAAAATTCAGGTAAATTACAGAGAACTATAATTTATTTAAATAATGTTAAATATCTAATGATAATGTACTTATCTAATACAAATTTGCAGCTCAAAAATCAGTAAATGGATAAATACCATCTAATTTTTATTCCTTTCAAAATATGCCAGCTTGTACCACAAGTATCATTAGTACCAATTTTAAATAAGATTTTAAGTTTTAAAAATTGCTTTTATTCGGTTTAAGATTAGATTTTATAAATCTAGGAAAATTATAGATCATTATAATTTATTTAAATAATATACTGCTTATTTAATGATAATGTATACATATATTTGCAACTTAATAACAAGTAAATCTATTAATGCCATCTAACTTTTATTCCAATCAGAAGAAACAATCTTGTACCATCAGGTATCATTGCACAATATTAAAATAAGCACTTGAGTTTAAAAAAATATTTTTATTCGATTAAAAATTAGATTTTTTAAACTCCAAGCAAATTTTAAATCATTATAATTTATTTAAATAATATACTGAACATTTAATGACAATATACTGATGCAATGTATATATATGCACCTTAATAATCAGCACATTGATAAGTATCATCTAATTTTTATTCCTTTCTAAACATACCTCCTAGTATCATAAATATCATTAGTATTATCTTAAAATAAGATTTTGAGTTTAAAAAATTATTTTTATTCGGTTGAAAATTAAATTTTTATAATCTATTCAAATTATAGATCATTATAATTTATTTAAATAATATACTGCCTATTTAATAATAATGTATTGAGGTAATACATATTTGCACCTTAATAATCAGTAAATCTATTAATATTATCTAATTTTTATTCCTTTCAGAAGATCAAGAATAATTATTAGTACAATCTTAAATTAATAAAATAATTAGTACAATCTTAAGTTAAAAAAATATTTTTATTAAATTAAAAATTGGATTTTTACAATGCAAGCAAAATATAGATCATTATAATTTATTTAACTAATATACTGAATATTTAATAACAATGTACTGTTGTAATGTATATTTGCAACTTAATAATCAGTAAATTGATTAATATCATTTAGTTTTTATTCATTTCTAAAGAACCAACTTAAAATAATTTTATTGAGTTAAAAAATAATTTTATTGAGTTAAAAATTAAGTTTTTTAAATCTATTCAAATTATAGATTATTATAATATAGTTAAATAATATACTGGCTATTTACTGATAATTTACTGATGTAATATATATTTGCAACTTAATAACCAATAAATCGATTAATATAATATAATTTTTATTCCTTTCAGAAGATAAGACATTGTATCCCCAGGTATCATTGGTACATTCTTAAAATAAGCGTTTGAGTTTTAAAATATATTTTTATTAGATTAAAAATTAGATTTTTGTAATACAAGCAAATTTTAAATTCTTATAATTTATTTATATAATATACTGGATAGCCAATGATGATTTGCCGCTTTAATATATTTTTCCAACACAATAAAAAGTAAGGTGATTAATATACTTTAAATTTTATTCCTTTCAGAAGATACTATCATGTACCATCAGGAATTATTGGTACCATCTCAAGGTAGGATTTTCAGCAAAAAAATTAATAAATATTTATATTCAATTAAATATTACATTTCTAAACTACAATCAAACACCTAGGGACGATTATAATTTTTAAAAAAATAATAATGAATATTTTACAACAAAATACACTGAACTAAAAGAAAATAAAGCCTAGAATGTAATAATTAGAATTAGATTTTAAAAATAAATAAAAATCCCTTGCAACCTCAGCATATAAAAAAAGAAGGTTTTAGTTAACTTTATAAAGATTCACCGTAATTAATTATTACTGATTAACTACATTCAAATAAGATTTAATGATGAATTCCAGTCTCAGAATTTTTAGCGAAATAAAAATCATATGCAATAAATATCGTAATTGGTTAATTAAACTTAAAATAAATGGAATTTTTATGATGATTTTACATGCCGTCCTTATTTAATGGTCGGTTTCTTTAAAGTAATGGGAGATTGATTGGGTTTGAACAGCTCTCATTTGATTATTTGAAAAATCCAATTAATTATCTCCCCTGAAAATGCCCTTTTATTTTAGTGGAGATTTTTAAAATTCGTTTTGTATCCAATGTGGCATTTGATATCCATTAAAGTGCAATTAGCGTTTTTCAAGCCGAATTCAGCAACAAATAAATAATGGACGTTACTTAATTTTGGCTGATTTTTTTTGAGATACTTGATAAAATTATGTGATTAGAAACGGTATTAATTACATAAGGGTTCGAAGAATTTTCTCAATTTATTCTTTTATTTTAATCATTAAGGATTCTTAAGTACTCTGCTAATGGAATGTATTTTTACATTTGTAAATTTCAGCTACTTTGATCTCAAGAGCGATAATTTTAAAATTTGTATCCGATGCATATACAATTTCACATAAGATTTTTATATTAATTCAAGGTTTATGGCATTTTATGCCGCATTGAGATATATAATGTAATTAAATACTAAATTATTTTTAAAATTTGAGTTTTAAATATATGTCTTCTGTGAGGCTACTTTTATTGTATATCCATCGTTCCAATTTTCCAATTATTAAAGTTAAAAATGCATGTCCTCTGAATTCATTAACTTTCCAGATATCGTAAAAATGTTATTTAAATTACCTATAAATGGATAGTTAATAAAGAATAATATTTGCATATTAATTAATTTACAAGCAATACCTTCCTTGAAATTAGAAGATTAATGTTTTTAAAAATATAGTTTATTGGAGAGGTATTTAATTTTTATAATGTAATTAAACGTTGCCAACTTAAATACTTAATTACAGGAGCTAGAGGGTCAGCGAAAGGATTACTGTGATTTTTTTTTCATTCTTCTGTTTCAATTTTACCTTATTAGTATCAAATAATAAACAAATGACCATTAGTATTTTCTAGATACTACAGGTAACAACAACAGTTATGCACTTTTGTCCTGCAATATTGAGCAAAATCGTTGAAATGTGGTACACTATTTTGTGCCAATGGAGTCGCTGCTTTGTCTAATATTATACGACCATAGACAGTTTGCAGAGAATGACCAATATGGCTGTGCGTTAAATTGAATTTAATGGTATAGAATTAATTAATAAATTGAATTTTATGATACTGAATTTAATGGTATTTTGAAAAAAACAAATTTCTATTCTTTATCGAATCAAAATTCTCTAGCTTTGAATGTTATTATTTTAAATCATTTTGATTAGCCCTTCAAGGAATTCAGCTGGTTATTTTAATTATATTCAGTTAAATATTTTGTCGCATTAATATCTTGACTAACTTCACTTTTTTGGCCTCTATAATGGCCGTGCATTTAATCGAATTTAATGGCTTTATATATATAAAAAAATTCCATTTTTTCATCGAATCATAATGCCCCAGCTTTGAATGATATCATTTTATCGAGCCCTTTGTGTAATTAAGCTGGTTATTTTAATTATGTTCAGTTAAATATTGTTTTACATTTACATCTTGAATGAAACTATTTCCTTATCTTAAGTGGTTCCTAAATTAACTATCGTCGCATAACTAAAACCAGCATCTTGTATATTAGCTTGTAATTATTGAACACTTATATTGGTTATTTGGACACCTTTTGTTTATAGATTTCATGAAAACTTTTACAGAGCATAATTATGTTAAATTGTCGCCAATTTAATATTTTCTCTTTCGTTTACGAAGTCATTAAACGTCCAATTCATGGTATATGATGCAGAATATCTATAATGAAAGTTGAAGTGATTAAAAAGGTTAATGTTTTAAACTCTGCATTTGCTATTTAGTATTAATTAATCTCAGTTTGCGAAGATGGTAAAACAATCTAGAGAGTATGAGGACAATATTTCCATCCGTTAACTTGTGAGGATATAGACAACGTTTCAAACCATTAATTTTTTAGCATAATGAAAATATTTAAATCTACGATAAAGTCATTTCCATCCATTTACTTGAAAGGATAAAGACAACATTTCCATCTATTGACTTATAAGGACAAAAATAAAATTTCCATCTATTGGCTTGTAAGGATAAAGACAATATTTTTATTGAAGAAAAGGATAACATTTCCATCTAGGATAAAGACAGCATTTCCATCTGTTAACCTGTGAGGATAAAGGCATTTCCATCCGTTAACCTGTGAGGATAAAGACATTTCACTTCATTAACTTGGGAAGGATAAAGACAATATTTTCATCGAAGAAAAAGGCATCCTTCCCATCGAGGAAAAAGACAACATTTACATCCATTAACTTGTGACAATTGAAGACACTTCTACCGTTATAATCCAAAATGGACAACGATGCAATTATTAAGAATCACAAAAAATTGAAAACAAGGACAATAAACTGCATAAACTTACAATGAACATCAACTTTCCACTCGTCCTTTATAGCGCTTCCCGGAATCAACATATTCTCTGCCCTACAAGATATGTTCTTTCCCCTGTCCTCTATGGTGGGGATGAAGATGAGTCTCCCAGTTGTGATGTTGCCTTCTGAGGATATTTTCTCCTTCGTGCCTTTGAGGGGTTGGTTGCCAATGAACCACGTGATGTTTGCTGGGGGTCGAGAACCACCCGCTCGACACACCAACTCCACAGGTTTTTGTGCTGACAGTGCTCTTCTTTTGTCCTCAATTTGAACCTCAACAGGTGGAACTATAAAAACAGAGATAAATAATATTAAAATATTAAATTTTCAAATAGAAATGTAGCATAATGAATACAATTAAAGTTCAAGATGAAATTCTAATAATTGTTTTCAATGGATGCTATATTTTGTACTATATTCATCCTCTATATATACTAAGTTTTGCATTATAAAATACTAGCTCTTACCCCCGATTTCGTACGCATGGAAATTTTGATGTGTATATGTGAGAACTGACAGTCTAATTACATTGTAAAATGTTTATCAAAACCGTATGTATGGATGGATAAATTTTCAACGTCAATTGGAACAATGCAAAGACGTGAATTTTAAGCACCATTTGGAGTAACGCTATTCAGATTAGAAAATTTTAATTTCAATTAATCTATTTTATTTTTAATCAAAATAATTTCTGAAGGAATCGAAAGATCTATTAATTAGCAATGCTCAGTTTTAAATTTATCATACACTACGAAATTACACAGAATCGTTTGAAATAACCGGTCGAAAACATGTTACGTCTAACATCATTAGCGTGAGGGAAAAATACTACTTAAAAGCTATGTACTTGAAGCTATAAAGGTATTTTAAAAAATTTAATCGAAAATGATGAAAATAGGCAAAAGGAATTAGTACAGCAAGAAAAAAAATCAAGAGAAATAAACAAGAAATATTGAATTATATTACCACAAGAACAGCGTAAGAAAAAAAAATTAATAAAACTTCCTTTAGAAGAGTAAGATAATATTAAAATGAAAAATGGAAACAGAAAAATAAAAAAAACAAACGATAAGATTTTTTTTATTTTTTTTATTCTGATGAAAAAGGCTTTCTGCTGGGAAATCCTACAATAAATCACAAAGAATTCCATTTGATAACATAATATTAAAGAACACCAGAAATAGAAAAATAAAAACAAACAATTCAAAAAGCTCAGGCAGATGTTTTCCGATTTTATAATATTTTTTTGGCGAAAATATAGTTTTTAGTGAATAAAAAATTAACCACTCCATTAACCGGAATAAAAATTAGCCTATGTTCTTCTGTACACTAAAATCTATCTCTGTGCTAAATTTCATCCAATTTCCTTCAGCCGTTCTGGCGGGATTGAACCCCATCTATCCATCCATCCAAACTTTCACATTTATAATCTTTATCTTTATCTTTACTTATAATAAAGCACGATGTGTGTGCGTGTGTGTGTGTGTGTTGGTTCTGTACAGTCCAGACCGTTCGACCTACAGCTACCAAATTTGGTATATGTATACCTTGGGTGCCGGGAATATGCACCTCGGAGCCCTTTTTTGAATTTTTAATTAAAATTTTAATTAATTAAAAAATAAGCCAAATTTTAACGTTTTTTCGCTATAACTTCTGAAAATATTACAGCACAAGATTTTTGCATCACTTTAAAGCTCAAAAAATTAGCTTTTCAATGATGCTAATGTTTTGACCTACGAATTAAAACTCTATTTTTAAATGAATTTTTTAACATTTAATTTAATCATTTTTTCAACAATTTATTTCGCAAAAAAAAAAATAAAAGATGATCTCGAATCTAAAAAAAAAAAAAAAAATCAGCTTTACAGCTTAAAATGTTGCCATCACATTTTCAGAAGTTCTTATTTTTTTAAAAAAATAATTACTACCAAAAATAAAAAAGAAAAATACAATTTTCATCACGTGATTATAAGAAATGAAACAAATAGCAAATGTGATATTTTTTAAACAATAAATGCAAGAGAAAATTTTTCTTGATCGTTTGCAATATCAAAATTAACAATTCCATTAAAGAATTACAGTAAATAAAAATGCAAAGTAAAAATATATTGCAAAAGTGCTACAGTTAAAACTGAAAAAGAATTTTTAGAAAAGCGTCAAACGATAATCTTCTGAGAGCGAGATTAAACATTATAAGGCAAGAAATCTTAAACGAACTTTGAAAATGACGTCATTTCAAAGAAACGACGAACAAAAAGCAATTCATTAGTAGTAAAATATTTTTGCATTCTTTTTTTTAATTTTTAAAACAATGACATGTTTTGAATTGATACTTTTTTTATGTGAAGAAGATATTTTGTGCAAATCAAAAAATTCGCCTTCGTGATTGTAATTTATCTCCAAATTTTAAGGAATCCTGCGAAATAAAAACGCAATTGCTTTCAACGAAGCATACGTAATATTAAAGCTAAACTGGAAAAAGTAGGTAAGCTATTTGAAAACGCATCTTCTTTCAAAAAAGCTTGCATAATAATTAACAATTCAAAATTTGTAAAAGCATTTAAAACTATTTTTAACCGCATATTTTGGAGACATCAAAACTTTCTACCAAAACAATATCATGTTCTCTCACGAGAAAAAATAAATCAACTATCATTCCAAATTAGACATATAAAAATGTCATTTTCGGCATGTGTCTGTATAAAATGAAACAGATATGAAACATGATATTTTTGGAAAATAAATAGATGGAAACGTTTTCTATGATATTTTACTATACATATATTACTAATCCAATTATACAATTTTATTTAAGGCAAATACGGCTTAACATCTACAAGGCATCTTCAATAATCGGAGCAGAACATCTAATTTCTTAATTTTTGGGGGAGAGACATAAATCGCTTTACAATTGGTCCAATTGAAATATATAATTATAGATTTATGGAAAAAATGCAGATGAATTAAATTTTTACATACATCATCTGCTCCGTGAATCATATTTAATAAAATATTCTTGAGACAATAAGTCCTTAAATAAAAAAGTGGCATTCCAATCAACCAAATCAATCATCAATGCTGATGGATCTATGAAAATTTCAACATAACTATTCGATAAAAACTGGCGATTTTAGATCACTTTATCAAGATATCAAAGAAGCCAATCAGAGTTACTCTAGAATAATTGATGTAGAATATGACAATGATGATTGTTCTAAACTTGCAATATTCAGAACTGAATAAATCAGCCAGATTTGAAGAGGATAGAATTGCTTATTTATTCATAAAAATTTTTTTTAGAATGTTTCAATATCTGTATTGAACATAAAACTTCAATGTCGGACTATTTTGCTTTCATTTCTTAGTTTTATTTAAATACATGCTTAGATTGAGTAAAGGGATCTTTATATTAATTGAAGTTTCATCATTTTCAATTTAATTTAAAAGTGAATTTTACATGCACTGATAGAAAATCAGAGAGAGATGCGGACTTCAAAGATAGGACTTCTTAAGGCTTACGTAATAGTATAAGTGAATTATATGACTATCGAAATTCGAAGCTTAAAAATATTTTGCTGAAAAACTTATGAGTCCAATTTATATTAAAAATAATTTAACCATTTAGTCGGCATTAATATTGGCGAACCGACTGGTCGTCAAAGGCGGCTAGTAGTAGTATAAATTTAATTGTTCAACCAATGGGAGTGGTTTCTTCCGAAGTTTCCTTGTGCATTCTGAATATAAACAATGTATGACAATCAAAGCTTGATATATATTTATTTATTTAATTTAAATATTTAACTGAATTTTTAATGTAATAATAAATTTTAAAAATATATTCTTTTTGTATATTACTCTTATGCT
Source organism: Argiope argentata (assembly GCA_026289955.1). Lineage (NCBI taxonomy): Eukaryota > Metazoa > Arthropoda > Arachnida > Araneae > Araneidae > Argiope > Argiope argentata. Next base: position 1,039,376 of record JAOUZG010050060.1, on the reverse strand, counting down.
TATTAGGACCGTAATAAAGTACCGTTAAATAACATTTAATTATAATGCACCATTATGACTATTATACGAATTGTGAAAAATTTCTGAATTTAACCGAGATCTATTTTGATCTCGGTTACAAAACAAAATTAAAATTTTAGTAACTCATGAAAAATTTCATTTATTTAAATTTATGCAATTTATCACCTTTATACGTGTGTAGAATAACCGGATTTTATTGTTTAAAAGCTTAAACAGAGTATTAAATTTTATTTAACTAGCTTTTATTTTTTTAGAGGCAGTATTCACGTTCACGCGGGCTCACAAATAAACAAAATTTTATATAAATAGATTTCATTGAAATTTGATATAAATCTCTAAATTTAATGTTAAGACTGTATAACAAATTAAATCAATCAAATTCAAAATATTTTTAAGGTTTTGTATACATTACCAGAGAGATAAATGTAAATCTGAAACTTTGATTTTTGGAATCAAGGATTCTCAGAATCTGGAATTCAATTTTTTGGATGATTGTTCTATATTTTTTGTTTTTTGTATATATAAAAGAAATAAATAAATAAACACTTATTAAATAAATAAAAGCTTTTGTTTTTGCAAGTAAATGATATTCTATCAGTTTCAGAATTTTTTTTGTCAGTGATAGTAAAATAAATTATTAACACAATTTTAGTTTCTTTCATTATAATATTTTCTCATAAAATCCAATTCTTCTCAAACAATGCTAACTGTTCCCCAAAACAACTTAAAGATGTATAAGGAGAAAAAAAATCCAATTATCATACGCACAGTTTCAACTTCAATCATTTTATTCCCACTATCCCAAAAACAAAACAAAATTACTTCGGCCATGAATATTACCCTCAGCTGCCCAATTACCACACAGCTCATGTTAAACGCCAGAAAAGCGTAACTTCTACGACTTTAATAACGCAAACCTTTTAATAGCAACGGAGGCAATTCTGGCATTTCACCTCCCCTACTACCCCCTCCCCCTCAGTAAAGGTCATTTTCTAAAGAGTTCTTACTTCTTTTCAAAAATTTCTACCCCCCAATCCCTACTCTCGACCACTTTCACCTGTGCATTCCCACTAGAAATCGATTATTTTTTTTAGAAGAAAAGTTCTCGCAATCCGAAACATGCTTTCTTCCCAACCGTACATCCAATGCTTTTTGATTTTCAGCTGCTTTAAAAGCCTCCTGCCTTGTTTGTGTTAAAGCGTTAGACTTTATTTCTGCCGGCCTTTGGGAAAAGCTGTTATTTCAGCTGCATTCTGCATTAGTTTTTCCCGTCCGTTATTCGTCAGAGTTGACACTGCGTAAACAAAAACAGAAATGGCAGATTGTGTTTACAGGAATAAGCTAGAAACTTGTTTACATGAGAGCAAGAGAGAATAAACCATTAAGTCGTAGCTTTTTATTCCGTATATTATATTCTTTTGATATGTTCTATATTAATTTTTCAATAAAGGTCGATGTGTATGATACCGTAAATTAAATTATAGAACTTTTGAAATTCAAATCAGCGTCCAATCAAAGGAATAATTATTTCTAAAGACAGAAACAACTTCATCTCCGTCTGTCAATTGGGAATAGCTGTTATTTCAGCTGCTTTATTGCTTCACATTTCCCGTCTGCTTTTTAACTGAGCTGGCACTTCACAAAGTAGAATTGGGAATTGGGAGAAATTCCATATGAATACATTTGCATCAAAGCTAAAGATAATAAATTATTAAATCTTAACAATTTATTCGATATATTACATTCTTTTGAAATATTCTGTATGTATTTCTCCATAACGAATCGATGTATTTTATTCCCTTTATTGAATTTTAGAATTTTAAAAATGTAAATCAAAGCTAAGTTAAATGAATAATTATAAGATTACCCATAATAAGATTTTCAAAGAAGCAGATGATCGATATTTAATCAGAAAAGTAAAAACAAATTCGTTCCTTAGTGCACCAAATTTACCTTTTATTGCTAAAAAAGAATTATAAAAAATAGCTCATTAACAATTAAATCCAGCAGTCATTCATAAGGTTGATCTTAATCGAAGAAAAACGAAACAAAAACTTTTCATAAAGAAGTGAATTTAAGCAACAAATTAAATTCGCAAAAAATGTCTTAAATTGGGAAGGAATGTGAAATCAAGGATGTTCCTTTTTTGGGAAAATGTCTTCTTTACTGATGAAAGCAGATTCGACATTTTTGGATCCGATGGCAAGCGTTACATCTGGAGAAAATAGAAGAGGAATTTAGCATAAAAAGACTTGAAAGAATCATTATGGGGTTTCAGTTCATCTGCTGGCCCATGAACCCTGCATTTTATTGAAAGGATAAAGGATCAGATTGTATACCCCTACATTTAAAAGAAAAAAATTGCAATATATTGTGTTCTGAAACTTTCGTATAGGCAACAATTGGTGATTTTATTAGGATACTGATTAGAAACATGTGGCTTATCGAGTCCATTCCTGGATTCTGTATAATTGTCCTCACCACATGGACACTCCACCCCAAATTCCAGATATAAATTCCATCAAAAATTTACTAAAATACTTTAAGAAAAAATTTCGGAAACACCCTATTTTCTGTAAAAAGGAATTGAGAAGAATATTGTTTTCAGGAATTAAAAAAAAATATATTAAAATTAATTTTTAAACAAAATGTGTCCTATCTATACATTAGTGTCTTAAAAGGGTTGTTAAAAACAATAACTTACATACAAAAGAATAATTCATTTGAAATATTATCTAGTTTTTAAAATCCTATCCATTAAAGCTTAGAATGTGCATTTTTTTTTCTTTTTTTGCTTTCTGATATAATTTTTGGTTAAAATGAATTAATTTGAAAATTTGGTTATTTGTTTTCATAACTGCCATATGTATTCTATTGGGAATTCAACTAACCAAATTCTTATTATTTTTATTTTATAAATTTTGATTGTATTAGTATTTTTTCTTTCATGTCTGAATTTGATTTAGGGCTACTTTATATCAAATTATATGTGTTTAACTTAAAGCCGTTTTTGAGTGATCGCGCTCATAGACAGATAAACGGATATATAATTCCGAATTTTTTGGGGTGGATGGGAGGGTGTCATAAAAAGAATGATAGATTTAAAAAATGTGAAAATTAGTTAAAATTATGACTTTAAATATTTTTAAACTATAAAATTGTATTACTTTCTACACTTTATGCATGTGAATATCAAAATATTAAAACATTTTTTTTCTAAAGACAAATATTACATACACAAAAAATAAAAGGCTCATGCATAGAAAATAATCATCTAAATTATCATAATGAAACGTTCTTTTGCTATAATAAAATCTATACATATATTTGATTTAGCATAAATCAAATATGATACAAATCATAATTTGATATTAGATCTTCCTAAAAGGGTGTTTTTCTATTAAAGAAAATGGTAGTAAACATGTTTATTAATTTTGATATTAAAAAAAAACCGGAAAATAAAACCAATCTTAGAATATATGCCTAGAAAGGGGGAAAATAGAATTGCTTTCATGAAATCATAGAAATATCTCAATTTTGTCAAAAACATCACCATATTCAATGAATACCATACGCTGGGGAATTGTGAAATAATTCAATCTACGAAAATATAGGGAAAGTAAATGCTTGTGAATTGAAATTCTCTAAAAATAACCAAAAATTTCCTAATTCCTAATTTGATATTGAACATGTTTTTGTCAAAGACTGAAAATAATATTATAATTCAAAAAATTAGAAGGAATTTTAAATCGAAAAAAAAAAATATTTTTACTAAGGGCTAAAGAACACGTGTCAAAAATATGAATTCTTTTCTGCTGTAATAAATAACAATACACTTAAAACAATTATGAGCATTTCGAAAGCCATTTAAATTTGAAAATTAATATATATATTTTCTTTGTTATAAGAACTCTTGGATTACAGGTTATACGAAATGGTAAATATCACTTCTGAAAAACAGTTTTGACTTTTAAAAGTAAAATTATTTTTAATAATTGCTAAATTATTAAAAAATTTCCCAGTTTTGATTAACGCAATTATTATTTACAGTGTTTTTTACAGATATATTATTTATAAATAAAAAATAAATACATAAATAATTTATGAAAATTTAAACTACTGAAAAGGTAGTTTTCAAATTTTGCATTGCATTTGAAGGTTTGTATTAAAATTGTGTGGCAGTCAATTAAACTATCTATTATTTAACAATTATTAAATATATTTTTATGTAATGGAAAATATTTTTGTGTTAAATAAAAACGTTAAATAAATTTTAATCCTTTTACCTTTATGTTTCTCCTTTAGAATTTATATAATACTTCTGGAGGAATTTAGCAGCTGAAAAAAATTCAAAAATCGTTTGGTGTTTTTTTTTCTTTTATTTTTGTGTTTATTAAGTTTTGGAAATAAGGCAAAAAGTGATATAATCGTACAAGAATTGCAGTTTCGTATATTTTGGGGGGATTTTGAAAAAAAAAATTAATGCATATGGTTTTTGATTTCTTATTTCTTTTAAAAAAATGGGACCGGGTAAATATTTTTATTTATTTAATTAATAAATTGGTACAGAAAAATTTAATTACCTATAAAAATAACTTATTGAAATTTATTTGAGGAATGTCAGACAAAAAAAGAAAGAAAGTAAACATATTAATTAATTATATGGATATTTAACCAAGGAAAATAAAGAAACTATAGCCACATTTGAGAGTGTTTTGTATTTGGATAGAAAGAACGATCATTTTTCAATTATTTATTGTACAAAATATTCCATCAAATATATCCATCTAGTAGTATATGAAATAAAGTAGAAATATATATAAGCCAAAGACTAATTTCAATCGGTTTTGTATTTGGAAAAAAATTAACAATAATTACTTCAGTAAGTAATTATATAAAATCCTCAAACAATAACTTATATCTTGTAATTTACGAAACAAATCAAGTAAATATAGAAACCATAACCTTATTTCAATATGTTTTGTATTTGGAAGAAAAAAAACGATTATCCTTTAATGAGTAGTTTTATAGAATCTGCTTCAAATAATATGGATAATGTAATTTACGAAACAACTCAAAAAAATGTAGAAACCACAGCCTTATTTCGATATGCTTTGAATTTGGATATAAAATAAAGGTAATTTTTCAATATGTAATTATATAAAATCTGCCACCTTCAATTTAAATCTTATAATTTACGAAAAAAAACAGACAAATATCGATACTCTAACCTAATTTCAATGTATTTTGTATTTGGAAGGAAAATAACAATCATTCCTCAATAAGTATTTACATATAATTCTATATTAAAAATATAGATAATGCAATTTACGAAACAAATAAGAAAATATATAGACATTTTTATACAGTTTTCCTTTAAGATAAGTTAATTTCAATGTGTTTTGTATTTGGAAGAAAAATAACGATCATTCTTAGTAAGTATTTGTATAAAATCTTACATTAATAATATACATAATTTAATTTACGAATCATTTCAGAAAAATGTAAATACCATAACCTTATTTTGGTGTGTTTTATTTAGATAGAAAATAACAGACAACTTTTAATAAGCAATTACAAAAAATCAACCCCAAATAATATAAATCAAATAATTTACGAAACCTATCTTAAGACTACAAGGCACCTTTAAAATAATTTTTGTAACTTTCATATTAGTAGATTGAAATTTTACAGAAATTAAAAGTAACACTATATAAGATGACACAAAATTTTTTAAAGAATTATATTATTTTATTTATCAGTTAGGGGGTTTACATAATATAATATTAGCAATAAATAAAGTCGATGAAAAATGTTTTAGGTGGTCCAAATTTTTTGGAAAGTGCTCCGATTTTTATTATTACTTACTCTAACCCTTTTGAAACAAAAATTGGGATAAATCTTGAAATTTGAATGAGAAATATCAGAATTAACCAAAGTAATAACTCAAAACTACTAAAAAATGTTTTTTTTTTAAATCAGTAGTTTCAGGTTATTATATTGGTTAATTCTAATATTTCGTTCTCAAATTTCAAAATTAACCCCAACTTTTGTCTCAAAAGGGTTAGAGAAAGTAATAATAAAAACTGGAATGATTTCGAACAAATTTGGAGCTCCTGGAACATTTTTCATCGACTTTATTTATTGCTAATATTATATTATGTTAACCCACTAACTCACAAATAAATTAATATAATGCTTTACAATTTTTTGTGTCATCTTCTATAGTGTTACTCTTAATTCCTGTAAAATTTCAAATTGCTAAGGTGAAAATTACAAGAAATCATTTTAAAAGGCGCCTTGTAGCCTTAACAAAGAAATTTAGTTACCTCTTCGGCTTGCACAATACGAGCAATCCTCCATAGACGAACACTGGACATTAAATTTACCATCATTTCATCTCTATTACGTCAACTGAAGACCTTACATTGAGAAAGTGACCTTTGAAAGGTATCTTTTAATTAATCTGCCAGAACATCAAACATCATCCCCTTCCAACGGCCATCGACTCAGCGCAATATTGAATATAATGCGATCCGGACTGTCATAGATGTCACGGATTTGATTTCCCCAAGTATCGAAGGTAGAAAGCTTCTTGAATTTCTCTCTTGGAAGGGTAATGAAACGGCATTAGTGCTGAGCAGTGATTCATTAGGATCAAAGAGTACACAATATCCGAGAGTGATTAGGACCAACTGAGTTGGCGAGAGTGTAATAATGGCAATATCCAGCTAATTTCCTGGCTTTGCCATTCTGCGGATTGTTGTTCCAAGAAGAGGATTCTGGCTTAGTATGCGGATAATTAGAGAGACGGGTATTCTGTTATAAGATGTTCGAGAATTGTGGATGACTGTTGTTAGAAGTTAGATGCGTTTAAGGATAGTTACCTCAGCAATCTTTAGAGTTTAATAACGATTTAAAAAATTGATTTTAAATGAATACGAAAAAATATATAGTTTTTTAAGTTGCTAATACTTATATTTCAAATTTAATTAACAATTTACCATCCATGATCCCTATCTGGAAATTTTGGAGTTTTAAGTCCAGCACTGGGGCTAATCTATATATTATGATGGACCGTCCAATTTCTTTCTACATATATTAGTAAATATTTCTGTCCATTGAAAATTGTGTATTCTGTATTTCGTTGTGTGTGTTTTTTCTCAATAAACAAATAAATTGCTTGTTGATTTGCTAAGCAGTGATTTATTAGGATCAAAGAGTACACAATATCCGAGCGTGATTAGGACCAACTGAGTCGGCGAGAGTGTAATAATGACAATATCCAGCTAATTTCCTGGCTTTGCCGTTCTGCGGATTGTTGTTCCAAGGAGAGGATTATGGCTTAGTATATGGATAATTAGAGAGAAAGGTATTCTGTTATAAGATGTTCGAGAATTGTGGATGACTGTTGTTAGAAGTTAGATGCGTTTAAGGATAGTTACCTCAGCAATCTTTAGAGTTTAATAACGATAAAAAAAGTTGATTTTAAACGAATACGGACACATATATACAGGGTGTCCAAAAAGTTCCCGTACTGATGATTTGTGAGTTTATTTTACAAAAACAATAGGTTTAAAAATAATTATTTGTATGCCAATTATAAAAAGCACTTTTAACATAAGTAAGGAAAAAATACTAAAATTACATTTCTAATGAATGTTCAAAATGTCCATCCCTTTCTTGGAGACAAATCTGAACTCGTTTGAGCATGTTTTTCGAAACGCGCTTTAACATGCTCGGAGTGATTTCTTGTATCCTTTGGAGAATTGCAATTTTCAAATCATCTATTGTTTGAGGATCACCTTCATAAATTTTGTGCTTTAAATATCCCCCCAGAAAAAAAATCCGGGACGGTCTGATCATGGGATCGAGGTGGCCAAAGATTTTGAGATAAGTCGATCGCCGAAAAAAGCTTCAAGCATGTCCATGGTTTCATTACTCGTTTGGTAAAATTTAATATACTTGAAAAAAATCATGGAAAATGATTTTTTTAAATTTGGAGTACGGGAACTTTTTGGACACCCGGTAATTTGTTAAGTTAAATTTAATTAACCCGATAGAAACTTGATCCCTATCCGGAAATTTTGGAGTTTTACGTCCAGTACTGGGGCTAAAATATATTATGATGGACCGTTCAATTTCTTTCTATATATATATAAGTAAATATTTCTGCTCAATGGAAAGTATGTATTGTATACTTCGTTTTCTTCACAACTAGCAAATAAATGTAAAATGTATCTGTAATTTTAACGAAATTGAATTGTTATATAAATAGTATTATATTTTTTGATTTTGTTTTTATATTATAATAAAATATAAATGTTCTCATGCTCTGCTTTACAGAGGAATTATGGGTTCATTTGCATCTGAAGGTATGGATCCTTGGACATCCAAGGGTATACATCTAGCTTCTAGCTCACACACCTCACAAGCCTTTTCAATGAGCGGACTTCATTTATGCATTTCATTCATTCATCCACAGATCGTAGTTTAGATCTAGAACAGAGAACGATCACCTCTGACTCAGTACTCCCAACGGTATTACTCCCGATATGAAGGACTTCGTGACCATGACAAATTTAACATGCGCTATCCACCACACCCACCCATCCACACACCCATACCCACACCCACAAACTTTTATTGCAAATAATTACATATTTCTTCTGAATGTATTCTCTTTAAAATTTGAAAAAAATGAGAATAAGATAATGAAAATGCCGCAAAAAAGTTGAATGAAGACTGACACATTAGTTTTAATGAAACTTGAAAAATAAAGACTGATGCATTTTTTAATAAAATTGTGTGGATAAAGACTAATATGTTGTTTTTAATCAAATTTGATAAATAAAGAGTGATATGTTGTTTTTATCGAAATTTTTGAAGAATGATGTGTAAGAGTTATTTGCAAAATTACTGTAAATAACTCTTACCACATGTCATAGGTTTATCCATAATTTTTTTTTTATTATCAGGTTCACAGGCAGACAGGCAGACATTTTTCCAAAGGAAAGTTTCAGATTCAGAATCATCCTAATTGAAAAGATTTATCAAAACCTCAAAGTCAAACCTTTTGACAATTACGATATTTTCTTATTGTATTCTTCATTTAAGAGAACGTAAGAAGTCGTTAGTTTTCAAACAAAACTTTATTGTAGATTTCTATAATTTATGGTGCTTTAAGTTTAATTTTATCACATAATAAAAATAGAATAGTTTTTTTGGAATTGTTTCATTTATACTCAATTTATTTTAAAATTTGATGTATATTTACAAATGTGATATAAGTATCATTTCCCAAACCTCATTTTTAATGTTATTGTAGTTACTTATACACATAGAGATAGATTATCTGCTTAATAATTTGTTCTTCTATTTGATGGGATTTTTGATGCTGATCTAGAGATTTAATTAAAGTGAATCATCAGTCTTCATTCAATTTTCCTGCCTTATTTAACATCGGAAGGAAATGTTGTGAAATAACACATTATTAATTATTATTCCAAATTTAATAATATTTAAAGGTTTTAGTAAGAAATCACAAACGATAACGTTCCCCGAATATTTCCATAAAAATTTCAGTTCTAATTAATGCAATTAAAGATAACAACCAGTATTATACAATTTGATATCAAACTTTGATAGATTTAATCAAAATTTTTTAAACAGTTGATGCATCAAACTGATATATTTTTTTAAGTTGATGCATCAAACTTAAAACAATATATCAGTCCTTTATTCTTAAAATTTCATAAAAAACAAATTATGTTTTTTTCGAAAATTTCAGTAAAAACAACATAGCAGTCTTTATTCACCAAATTTGATTAAAAACAACATATCAGTCTTTATTGATGAAATTTCATTAAAAATAACATATCAGTCTTTATTCACCAAATTGGATTAAAAACAACATATCAGACTTTATTCATGAAGATCCATTAAAAGCAACATATTAGTCTTTATTCGTGAAATTTCATTAAAAGTAATATATCAGTCTTTATTCTTTAAGTTTCCTTAAAACAATGAGTTTTTATTCTTCAAAATTTATTTGAAACAATGTATCAGTTTCAATTCAACTATTTTACGCAATTTTTAGTATCATATTCACATGCATTCGAACAAACAAATATAATGAAATATGTATTTGTTTTTCCTTTAGCGCTCGCATAGAAATTCACTAAATCTATACGACATATTTTTCCACGATTAAAATATATTAATTTCATATATTTCGCATAGGAAAAGATTAAAAACACGGAATAAATTTATTTTAGTTTTAAATGAAACGAAATGTAACGAATAACGAACGAAAACAAACATAAACGTAAAATTTGAGATTTAAGATCTGAAGTTTAATAACAAAATACAACAATTCCTGTCCTAAAAGCAAATTTAGAAATATCTGAAATGTAATAAATACTCTTACCATGTGAGTTCCATTCTAAATAAATACTAATTAGAAACGTGATTCCTTGAGCTATTTTTGGAAGTGTAAAATAAGCTAGATTATTAAAATCAGAAATTTATTTTATTTACCCTTAGGGAAAAGGTGAAGCAGACTTATTAGAAGTATTCTAACAATTTATACACAAATGTAATTCTTATTTCATAAACTAAGAAAGGTTTCATTAGAAATAGAAACAAATTCTTCTTCTATGCTAAAATCCCAATAAGAATTTTTCAATTGGATACTGACTATAAATTAATTCCGTTTTATGTTAATTTGGAGGAATCTTAATATAATCAGCATCTTTAATGCAATATGGAAAGATATATTAGGTAATTTGCAAAATACTGAATTCCCATTGCTGTTTATTTAGTATCTGAACGTTCCATTCGATACAAACAATTAAACATGGACAACTAACTTCTTCTAACACCTTGATATTCCTAATCAAATAAAATAAATCAATTCTTGATGTTGAATACTAATAATGAGAATAGATATTACCATGAAAGAATAAACTAAGAAACGGACAGCCTTTTCACAATTTTGTAATAATGTTACCCATCACAAAATTTTACAGAGGACTCCGACATATGCTGAAAGGATGCTGTGACCCCTGACTTGGCGAAAAAAAGGCGACTACTTGGCGCTTTTGGTGTTAAAAAGGAAAATGAAAATATCTGCGAATCTTAGTGATATATCAATTAGAAATCATATTCTGACTTTTCTTTTAGAACGTTCGATGCCTCTTTGTGAGATCTGTATTAGCAAATATGTACATATAAAAGAGGTTTATACCCTGTGACTGAAACCCTTTTACCGATTTTCATGGGGCAGACCAAGACAAGAGAAGTTAATAAAGTCGAGAAAAGTGAGTGGCAAAGCAAATTCTTTCAGAGGAGTGTTCATTTCTACCGAAACTTTTAGTTTGCATTATTTGCTTTGTGATAATTTAAAGAGGATTTCCTGTTTTCGAGTTGTACGTTTCTACAAATTTTCTAGTCTTATGCATCAATTGTATTTT
>JAOUZG010050060.1:942978-963023 GCA_026289955.1 Argiope argentata | reverse complement strand
ACATCTTGAATGGGCCTAAAATTATTCGAAAATCGAATTTGTATTTGTATCGTTATTCCCAAGCTATCGAAACAGCTTGAAAGTGTCTAAAAGTATTCGAAAATCCAATTTGAATTTTTTTCGTTATTCCCAATCCATTGAAACAGCTTGAATGTGTCTAAAAGTATTTGAAAATTGAATTTGTATTTGCGGCGTTATTCCCAATCTATTGAAACAAGAATTTGACATAATTATAACAATATATCGTTTTATCCTTGTTATATTTTTGGGTTCCAAGGCAAAATACAATGACCATACCGGAAGTATATCATCTTCATCTCAAGCTGTTCTCCTGGGCACGGGGAAAAGCATTATGTGCATTAAGTCATACCAGACTCTTCAACCTGTCCCTACGGCATACGTATTAAAACCACCAGGGTTGAATTATTAGAAGATATCAAAAGCAACATTGGCAGGAAATATGATTAATTCCTAAGGGCCATCACCGGCCCCGGCACAACACTTTGCGTAGGATGTGCGTTCCGACATCGATAGGAGAAACCACCCCCACCTATTAGTGTACCCTACATGGTTATGAGATTCAACCCCCATGATGGAAGCATCTCATTCTCAATTACGAAGTGTCTCCAGGGGGGGGGGGAGGTATACGAGATAGTAAAATATATTGTATTCTTAATTTGAACTATTTTTTATTAATATTTAATGGAAAAAATATCTTTTAATTGTGAATGTCAAAATCTGGTAATTTATCGGTATTTTCTTATAAAATACTATTTTACACTATTTACCAATATCGGACAAAAGTCTTTCCCATGACCTGGTATTATTTTCTTTTCATTGTAATAATCATTTTAGATAATATTTTAAATTTTAACAAAACAGAATTAAAAAAATTAAATCATGCCAGATAAGGAATATTACAAATTTTCAAAGGTTTCATGTTCTTTTCGTTGATATTTATTTTATTTCGCAATTACAACTATTTCAATATTTTAAATTAAAAAAAATCAAAGAATACTTTTATGTAATTGAGATATCCCCCGTTAAGAAATGTATCGAAAATAACTATTGTTCGATTGACAGTTCTTTTTTAAATTTGAATTTTTATGTCACGAAATCAGTTTTATACTTCAAGATAGAAAAAATATATTCCTTTTTTTCATTCGTGAAAAGAGAAAACAGCATTGAATCTGACAATTCTATATATATGCAAAATTCAAATTTCCTCTGCTAGGCCTAGATTTCCGAAACGATATAAAATAAACTCAAATGTCTCCAAAGATGAAAGTAAAAAGATTGATATAACCAGCTTCATGTGGTTTTTATTGATTCGGAAAAAAATTCTGGAAATTTGACTATTAATGAGTATTGCTTTAAAAATTGGGAAATAAAATTCGTTTGCTGATTTCTAGTCAAATAAGTACATAAAATAAAAATGAAAATATTTCCAAAATGAAGGAATTTTATAAAAATTGAAATTTTATTGTCAAGATTTATAGGGAAATTCGGAGTGGTTTGCCATTAATAAGTTATTATTGAGTATAAAAAACGGAAGATAAAAAGAATTTATTTTTTTTCCCGTTCTGATTCAAAAAGGAAAAAAAAAACGATTGAAAGTTTAAAAAGTGTGTATTTGAAAAAAAAAAAGGAATTTAAGGATTTCACTTTTACTATTTCTTCAAAAGTAGCACTTTAAGTAAAATTTTAGATAAATTGTCGAAATTAATACGTGGTGGCTTTTTTTTCTTTGAGTATAGGGAATATATTAGAGACCGGAGAATCTCTAATAATTTTTTTCTAAGTGATTTTTTTAATCTGCAAGTATTTGGAATCGTTTGGTATAAATAAATTATTTTTGCTTATAAAAAAGGAGGAAAAGAATTTTTTTAATTCTAACTCCAAAAATCAAGCTTTAAGTTTATCAAGTGAGCAATTGAAAGAAAGAATTTAAGAATTTCATTTTTAATATATTCGCTAAAAGTAGCACTTTATATTTAAATACTATTACGGATAAATCGTCAATCAAAGTAGGCGGCGGCCTTTTTATTGAAGTATAAAAATTTATTTGAAATCGTTCAAATTCTAATAAAGTTTAATTTTATAAAAATAAAATTTCATTTCGGAATATTTTAAATTTTCAATATGTCCAATTTGCCTGTAAAACTATTTCTTTAACCAATTATGATGAAGAATACATTTTTGACTTCAATTTTCTATCTTATATGCATCTATTATCTATCTTCTACACATATTTCAATGTATTATACCAGAACATAATTTCTTGAACGTCGAAGCACCACGTGCTCGTGCGAGTTAAATTACATTTTTATTCGTTTTGATTGTTTCATTGAATGAGTCACTTTAGTATTGCAAACGATCCAAAAAAAAAAAAAAAACTTTGTCTCGCATTTATTGCTTAGAAAAATATCACATTTCCTACTTATTTCATTTCATATAATCACATTTTATATATATACATAGGCAGAGTCTAAAATACTATTTGGACTTGAAAAAAATTAAGAAGAATTTCCGTGGGGCCATCTGGTGGTTCGAAACTGAACTTATTATATATAAAGTATTATAAAAAACGGTCTCACTTTTAATGTTATTGAATTCATTTTTGAAAAAAAAAACTTTATTAAAAACAAGTTTTCTCCACTACAAATTAAAAAAATTAATTAAACGTAATTGGTTGAATAAAGATTATTTAATTAACGATTGGAAATTTGAACAACATATATATAGGGAGATTGTGAACTAATATTAGGAATTGAATATTGAAATTCTTTGTGTTATATATTCGCGAAAAATTATTTATTGAAAATATGAAAAATGAACTAGTGTTAGAAGTTTTTTTTTTCAATAGAAACACTTTTGCTTCAGATTTTACAAAATAATTCTATTTAATAAATTGTGCCTTAGGTTAAAGCACTTTGCAATGAAATTTAATTTTCTTGACGTATTGATTTACTTATACTCAGATATAATAGGTAAATTTTAAAATATCGTTTCTTTACTATAAGGTCAATATTTTTTTTAAAACAAAGCGTATATTTTATTAAGATTATAACAATAATTATTATACAAATGAATTTATCCTTTCGAATTGCTCTGAAAAATATTTTACTACTGCATTTTCAAAACTCAAATTTAGATTTAATGTCTTTTACAAATAAATTCGTCAAATTCTATTTGCTGCATTTATAAAGTGATATAAGCTTAGTAAAATATAAGAAAGAATGTAATAAAGGAAAACTACATCATTTGCATACAGTTACTTTAATCATTTTCGCAAATTAATGAAACCCAGATAAGGATATTCAAATAGTTTCAGAATAAATATGAGAATAACATATTCTGTCTCAATGGAAATCAATTATGTAGTCTGAATACAATGAAAGTATTGTTTGAATATATATTTAAATTTTATAGTTAATATAAATTTTCATTTATTGTATTCATATTTTTAAGGAATAATAAATTTATATTCTGCATTGAAATTTCATAATAGAAGATTTGAATTTCATCAACTATTATCTTGAAAATATTAATAACGCAACAATAAAGTACATGCTAAAAATTCTCAAAAGATTTATTCAATTGTATTTTGAATAATTTCACATTTTCTATCATATTTTCATTAAAAAGAATATTTTTCATTTCAGTTATTTAAATAAAATTATAAGAATTGTTCAATGGTAATTTTTTTGTAAAATTTTTCGCCCACATATGAAAAATAAATAATTGTTTTCATATCTAAAAAGTTATTGAAAAAAGAAATTTTATTCATATTAACTCAACATTTTATCAAATAAAATGTACATAGATACTGATTTCTGAAAATGAGATTTGTAAATTTCCTTATGTGATGTTTTTATTTTACTTTATATATTATTTGTTTTTTCAGAATTTCCTCTGTTTTTTTTATATTTTTTGGATGAATGAAAATTTATTAGTTATATTAATGTCTCTCTGTAAACCCTTAACCGGATTATTTTCCTTACTATCTAATAAGATGACACCTTCCATTTTGGGAATATTTTCTTATTTTGATTCATATGGAAATCCACTAATACTTGGCTTATCTACGTATTCAAAGTCATTTTACTATTGAATTATAATTGTTATGAATGATTCATTTTTCGTTTACAACTATCAAAATTCGATAAATCCATGCACATAAGGTTACGAACAAACCGGTTAAGGGGTTAAAGCAAGAGTGGGGCTATTTTAGGACTTATTTAAGGGCTTTATTTTCCGATCAGATAACGATACTGATATATGAGCTGGTAACGCCTTCTAAAAGATTTCACTCCACCCTGGGGGAAGGGGATTTGGCCCCGACTGTTTTAACCCGCACCAAAAAGGATTATAGAAGAGGTTTTCAATGAAATTGTGTCTCGAACCTTGGAACTTTTACTCAAATAGACAAGATAATACCCCAGGCCACAGCAACATCTCTACAGGATTAAAGATATAAATATAAAGATATAGTTTTGGTATCATATGTACAGGGTGAGTTAAAAGACTTTAGTTAAACTTTAAAGGAAAATCAGGTTTTACAAGTTACAAGATGACTGGAAAGCTTGCAAATAATTCTTAACAATAAGTTTAGTATACTTTTGAAAGACATTGTATGTTGAAATTCAAGGAGTCTCAGGAAATGAAGGAAAAAGGCATTTATTTTTACTTTATGGACATAAAAGCCAATACATAAGCTTTAAATTAGCAAGCTTATAGGCTTATAGGCAAACCACCTAAAGAATGACTGATTAAAAAGCTAACGCAATTAAGTAAATTTAAAAAAAACGGAAATACAAGACATGTGACTTAAATATATGATCCTGACCACTGTAATGACCAATCAAATATTTAAAGTATAAATTATGACGTAATGCGTACAAGGAATAGAAACAATGTACATGAAAAGAAAAATCTGTTTATTAAGTACAAAATAACGAAGACGAATTTCTAAATAAGGACATTTTCATATTCTCATATTATGTGTTTTCAAAATAATAGGCACTTATACAAGATTTCTAGCTAGAGTCATAAAAAAAAGACAACTAAGTAAAAACTTTGGTCCACTTTAGATGTAAATATAAATTGTTAACTGAGCTTAAGACAAGGTTAAATTAGTTTGATTATGCTAACATATCGTTGTTACTTATGGCACTTGCCATGAACAAGCCTCACTGATACAATCAGCAGATTTTAAGCCGGATATAGACGTCTCTAGTTTTACAAGTAGCGCCATCTAGGGCCAAGCGTACGACTTTAGCTACACACACACCACAACCTTTTTTAGGGGGCGGACTTCATTCATTCAAATTCATTCATTCATCTTAGATCGTAATTTAGATCTGGAACAGAGAACGATCACCTCTGGCCCAGTACCCCCAGTGGTATTACTCTCAACATTGAGGACTTTGTGACCACGACAGATTTACCGATCGCCAGCCGCCACACTCTCGGGGAATCTTTTGATCGGTGAGTTTCGAACGCGTAACCTAAGGAGTACGAGTTCATCCCTCTACCAACCAGGCTATACCGACCCATTATACAAAAATTTTGTTTTAAAGAAACATAAGGGCTATTTTGAGGTGCATCTAGTGGTTTTGAATTGAGATCAGAGGACGTGGACGATACCTTAGCTGGCTCGTCCGGGTGCACTTAAACTTACGCTAGACCCTCTTACACGATGGTTTTTGGGTAGACTAGGGTCTCAAATTTAAAACCCTCGGGTAATAAAGACAAGACCTGACCATAGAGTCCATGAGGTGGGCTAAAATTTCACATTTTTTTAATGCTAAATGCAAATCGATGTATCTAAAATCTTTTTGAGATAAAAAAAATTGCTTATTTAATTTAATTATACTCAGTCAGATATTTTACGAATTTAATGATATTCTGATTTATTATGTACTAGCCGCCTTTGGCGACCAGTCGGTTCGTCAATATTAATGCCGACTAAAGGGTTAAATCATTTTTTATATAACTTGGTCTCATTATAAGTTTTTCAGCAAAATATTTTTAAGCTTCAAATTTTGATAGTTATATAATTCACTTATACCATTATGTAGGCCTCAAGCAATCCTATCTTTGAAGTCCGTATCTCTCTGATTTTCTATCAGTACCCGTAAAATTCACTTTTAAATTAAATTGAAAATGATGAAACTTCAGTTAATATAATGACCTCTTTACTCAATCTAAGCACGTCTTTAAATAAAACTAAGAACTGAAAGCAGAATAGTCCGACATTGAAGTTTTATGTTCAATACAGATATTGAAACATCATAATTTTTTTTTATAATTTATGAGATCTCAAGGAATTATTCAGCAAAAATTTCACAGGTTAATTGAAACCTTCTGTTTTTAATTCTATTTTTAGATGTATTTAAATGTTCTCAATGATAACTATTTTTTTTTAGGTTTATAAATATATCTCAAAAAATTTTGGTTTAAATTCCTTTGGTCTTATAGATTCATATTTGTAAAATATTCTTAATATTTCAACTTCTAAATAAATAAATAAGCATTTCTATCTTCTTCAAATTTGACTGATTTATTCAGTTCTGAATATTGCAAGTTTAGAACAATCATCATTTTCATAATCTATACCAATTATTCAAGAGTAACTCTGATTGGCTTCTTTGATATCTTGATAAAGTGATCTAACATGGCCAGTTTATATCGAATAGTTATGTTGAAATTTTCATAGATCGATCAGCTTTGATGATTGATTTAGTTGATTGGAGTGCCACTTTTTTATTTAGGGACTTATTGTCTCTAGAATATTTTGTTAAATATGATTTACAGAGCAGAAGATATATGTAAAAATTTAATTCATCAGCATTTTTTCCCTAAATCTATAATTATATATTTCACTTAGACCAATTGCTAAGAAACTTATGTCTCTCCGAAAAAAATTAAGAAATTAGTTGCTGGGCTCCGATTACAGAAGATGCCTTGCAGATGTTAAGCCATATTTGCCTTAAATAAAACTGTTTAATTGGATTAGTAATATATGTATAGTAAAATATCATAGAAAACGTTTCCACCCATTTATTTTCAAAAATATAATGCTTCATATTTGTTTCATTTTATACAGACACGTGCCGAAAATGACATTTTTATATGTTTAATTTGGAATGGTAGTTGATTTATTTTTCCTCATTTGAGAACATGATATTGTTTTGGTAGAAAGTTTTGATGTCTCCGAAATATGTGGGTAAAAATAGTTTTATATGCTTTAGCAAATTTTGCATTGTTAATTATTACGTATGCTTGTTTGAAAGACGATGCATTTTCAAATAGCTGACCTGCTTTGTAATTCAATTTAACTGAATTGTAATATATTTTTACGTTGTATTTTTATATACTTTAATTCTTGAACGGAATTATTAATTTTGATATTGCAAACGATCAAGAAAAATTTTCTGTTGCATTTACGGTTTAAAAAATATCACATTTCCTATTTGTTTCATTTCATATAATCAAGTGATGAAAATTGTATTTTTCTGTTTTATTTTTGGTAGTAATTAACTTTTTTAAAAATCAGAACTTCTGAAAATGTGATCGCAACATTTTATTAAAAGCTGATTTTTTTTTTTGAGATTCTAGAGAAGATAAAATTTTATGTTTATTTATTTATTTTGTGAAATAAATTGTTGAAAAAAACCCAATTAAATTAAATGTTTAAAAATTCATTAAAAATAGAGTTTTAATTTGTAGGTCAAAACATTAGTATCATTGAAAAGCTAATTTTTTGAACTTTAACGTGATGCAAAAATCAATCTTGTGCTGTAATATTTTCAGAAGTTATAGCGAAAAAACGTCAAAATTTGGCTTATTTTTTAATTAATTAAAATTTAAATTCAAAATTCAAAAAAAGAACTCCGAGGTGCATATTCCCGGCACCCAAGGTATACGTATACCAAATTTTGTAGCTGTAGGTCGAACGTTCTGGCCTGTACAGCGCCAACACACACACACACACACACACACATCGTACTTTATTATAAGTAAAGATAAAGATAAAGATAAAGATAAAGAAAAGATAAAGATTAAATAAACTCTTTTTCTCCTCGCTAAGATAGTTTATGATAGTCCCTAATCTTCACAAGTTCAGAAGTTATTAAAACTCATAATAAATAATATTATGCTTATGAAATTACCTTTCCGGTTTTAAAAAATTGAACACAGTTGTTCCTATGCAGAATAAATCTATAATTTGAAACCTTTTTATTTCATTTCTCTGTTGTTCAACTACACAGTTCATTAATTCGTAAATTATCTAGTTAAATGTGCCGAAATAGAAAGAAATCATTCGAGCTTTACAAAACCAACGAGATTTTGCTGAAAACAAAACAAAAAAAAATCATATAAACTATCCGAAACCCAATTCTCAGAGTTGGTGGCCTTTGAAATTAATCATATTCAACAAAACAGAAAAACAAACAACATCAGATACAAAACGAGGGAATATTAATTATGTAATCAATCATTTTATTATACACTTCTGGACAATCCAAGCAGAAAAATACATTGTTTGATCCGACATTATTCTAAAACATGTTTTCAATTTCAATCGGAGAAATAACAGCAGCGGAAATTTTCGAAAAATTCGCCAGTTTCGTAATTAATTAGTTGGAAAACACGATTTACATAAAGCAAATAAATTTAAATTATTACATTGTTTTCTGCCCAAGAATTCGCCAAACGATAATCTTTTATTTTCATCAATGTTTGTTAAATTAATCTCGATAAATATTTGCAATTCATTCTTCAAAGCTTGTTCAATATTCATTAATTTGGATTATAAGAAAGGCACTTTGATTCATTAATCATATAATTATTAATGTGTCATATAATTATCCTCAAATTTTCCATTTAATTATTGTAAACTAAATTAAATACGGATTATGTTTAATGTTAATATTGTTAAATTTCTGTAATTCCTTTTTTTAAAAACTAGATCTTGATTTTCGAATTCTAAATTTAAAAGTAATTATTTTCAAAAAGAAAATGCATGTTACTCATTTTTTTTTCTATTAAACCGAATTAATAAATTTCAAGAAATTTTCAAATTTAATAAGAAAAATTATAAATAATTAAAAAATTAATTTATTAGAAAACAGTTCTAGGAATAAAATTAAATAAACAATGTCAGATTCAATTGTTAAATTTGATAATGAAGAAATATATCAAAAAGATTAAAATGAAATCTGCATTAGCTGGAAGGGCAGACTTTATCTTAATAAATTTTGTACAAAATTTAATAGAAACTTATAAATTTGATATAGACTATTTGCAAAAATTAATCAATATAGCTCAAAACTGTTTTCAATTAGATTTGTCTTATAGAGTCAAATGGACATTTTTTTATAAACAGGTTTTTCAGATTCAATGAAATTTAAAACGTGGAATTTCGTCAAAATTTAGAGTTCAAATTTTTTGTTGATTATTCTGTCTGTATACATATAGGAGGTTATAAACATTATAAGCAATTCATGATAAGCAATTCCTATAAACCTTTCAACAAGAAAAAATCCATTTTATTTCAAGTCTAAAAAAATCCCAATAGTTCATTTAATTAACAAGTAGTATTTTTTTTAAAAAAAATAGTTACTTAATACTAATGTCAACATTATTTTTTATTTCATTTACTTTTTTTTTTAAATAAAAAGTAACTAAAGTTCTTACCAAAAAACAACAACAATACTTACAGCTTACGAAAACAACACCAGTACTTTTGTACAACAACAGTAAAAAATTACTGTTGTGGCTCTCGTTTGCTATTTACAACGGAAGGAGGAGTGAAATAGTTCCAGAGGGTGTGGGCCCCTGAGTACCTGAAGTCTTAAGTCTGACTTCTAGCTCACAAGCGTCACAAACTCTTTTCAACCCTGCTTTTCATTCATTCAAATATCGTAATTTAGATCTCGGATATAGAACGATCACCTCTGACACAGTACTCACAATGATATTACTCTTTCCAGGGACTTGTAAACACTTCAGATTTAACTTTCACAACCCAGACACACGGAGAGTCTTTAGCTGTCAGGTTTCAACTGGCAGCCAAAGGGATGTGAATCTGATGCTCTACCAACCACACTATCCCAGCTTAATAATTACAATTACTATAAACAACTGATCAAAAATTTATACTAGAGTTGAGTTTTCATTTGACTCAACAAAAAATGCGTGGATTTTCTACACCAGTTGGAATAACGCAATACAGATTTTAACTTTTTAGTTTTCTTTATTCTGTATTTTTTTAATTCGGAAATGAATCTGAAAAATCGATTAAATAACAATATTAAATTTTAAATGAATCAAACAATAAGAAAATAAACGGAATCGTTTGAAATAATCGGCCGAAAACACGTTAAGCCTAACCTCATTAGCGTGGGGGGGGGGGGAACAAACTGAATTTTTTACCTATCCCACGGCGGGAAAATGAAGATTTTTTGGCGAGAAAGTCGATTTTAATTAATTAATAAAAGTAATGAATAAATATTTGAAAAAACTGTATTATCGTTTGAAATCGGGAAAAATACGTTAAGACTAACTTCATTAGCTTGGTAAAAAACCAAGCCGAATTCTTTACTTATTTCTCGGTTGGGAAATGACGAATTTTAGAGAAAAAGTTGGCTTTCAATTAATTAATAAAAAAAACTGATAAATTTACATTTGAGAATATTGTATTAGCATCAAATGTCATCCATTATACATAAAAAAATTATTTAAACATGAGTTGATGAATAAAAAGTATTTTATTATAGATTAAAAATTTGAACACACACACACGTGTGTTTGTGTGTGTGTGTGTGTGTAAAGAGCCAGAGCTGATAGTAGAAATCGAAAGTTAAAACATTCCTTACACATCTTTTCTGAATTCATAGGACACAAGAAATAATAAGAACATCTCAAATAAAGTCTTTAAAATAATGCACATACATTTCATTGAATGTCTACGAGAAATCTCTCCCTAGATTAAAATTTTATTCTGACCAGAATAAAATTTCAAAAATTATTCACTTTTAAATGAAAGTTCACACATTAACAGCACTCTCTCCTCTCTTAACGAAAATTAGAACAAAACTACCATCCCATTATGCCATGCAGCAAAATATTAAAATCGCATTAAATTCTAGTTCTACCATAAATCACATTATACATTCATCACTTTCAAACCTCGTCAGTTTAATCTCGAAGAAAATAAAAGCAAATTTAATCACTGAATTCCCCCGAAATTCCAGGTCCTTGCGCCCCTTTTCAGTCTCAATTTCACAGTCTCCAGAAGACCTCCAGACAGGGGCTTTCAACTTGAGCCCCGTTTTACAGAAGGAGTAATCCTTCGCGCCCCGGCACAGCAATAAACTAATAAGCCACGTAACGAATTTAATAATCACGGAAATGCTCGTAGATCATTCATCAAACAAAGGGCAGAAAACTGTTCATGCTTGGGGCTTTAAAGCTGAGTGACGCCGCCCTTGCATCTCAATATGTAGCATGTGACCTAGAAAGGGTTGATGGGTTTGTTGCAGTGCTTGGTTGAAAAGGTGGATGGATTATAATGGATTGGAACACAGATATAAATGTACCAAAAGCGAAGAGACTCGTTCAAATGAATGTTGCAGATGTGAAATTTAAAAGAATAATGACGATGAAATTTGATTCTTGGTGATAATTGATTGCTTATGTTTAGCAAACGATTATTTTGATCGATAAAATTGCTTTTCGTTATGGAAAACAGTTGTTTCAGACGATGTTGCAGTTGCTAAGGATTTGGTTTCTAAAAAATAATTATTTTTGAAATAAATGGTTATCTATATCCATTAAATGTTTATGCAGCAAACGACAATTACTTTTTATTTTGAAGGAAATTGAAGATGAATGTTGCTGATGTGAAATTGGAAAGAATAATGATAATAAAGTTTGATTTTTGGTGATAATTGATTGTTTATGTTTACCAAACGATTATTTTGATCGATAAAATTGCTTTTCATTATATAAAACAGTTATTTCAGACGATGTTGCAGTTGTTATGAATTTGATTTCTAAAAAGTAATTTTTTTTGTAATAAATGGTTTTTTTTGTTTATTAAATAATAAATATTCAGCAGACAATATTCCTTTTTATTTTGAAGGAAATTAAAGGGGAATTTTGCAGATGTGAAATTTAAAAGTTTAATGATACTAAAATTAGATTCTTAGAGATAATTGATAGCTTTTTTTTATCAAACGATTATTTTGAACGAGAAAATTGCTTTCGGTTATGGAAAACAGTTGTTTCAGACTATGTTGTAGCTGCGAAGAATTTGGTTTCTAATTTTTTTTTTGTAATAAATGGTTTTTTGTGTTTATTAAATAATAAATATTCAGCAGACTATAATTCCCTTTTACTTTGAAAAAAAAATGAATTTGAATGTTGCTGATGTGAAATTTAAAGGAATTATGATAATAAAATTTGATTCGTGGTGATAATTGATTGCTTACGTTTACCAAATGATTATTTTAAACAAGAAAATCGCTTTTCATTATGGAAAACAGTTGTTTAAGATGATGTTGCAGTTGAGAAGAATTTGGATTAAAAAAAACATTTATTTCTGTAAAAAATAGTTTATAGAGTCTATTAACTAATTATTCAGCAAATGATAATTCCTTTTAGCTTTGAAGGAAATCAAGATGGAAATATAAGGAAATATAAATATAATAATGATTTTTTTAATAATAAAAGGATTTTATAAGTGTATTAAAAGATTATTAAGCAGACGATAATTGCTTTTCATTTTGAATCAGACTGGAGATGGAAATTTTAAATAACATAAAATATAGCACTATTTTTACTAGTAATTGGCGTTTTAAATTTATTAAATGAATAATTAATAGATATAATTGCTTTTTATTTTTAAGGAAACTGAAGATGAATTTATTAAATAATTTAAAATATATTAATATGTTTTATGATAAATGATACTTTATGTTTATTAAATTGTTATTCAGCAGAAGATAATTCAGAAGATAATTTATTTCATTTTCCAGGAAATCATAATGGACATATTTAGAGAAAGATTTAAGTTTTAAGGTCATATAATTTGATCTAAAATATTAATTAATTTTTAATATTTATTAAACAATTATTTTGGAAGAATATTTGGATTAATTTTAAAATTAATTTATTCAATGATCAAAAACATTAAATTCTCGATGAAAGATAAATACATCATTTATAATCAAAATTGATTGTTTATATTTACAACCATTTTTTTATGTACAAAACACTGTTCTCTTGCTCTGAAGAATTAAGAGTGAAAATGAAAGATTTAAGAATAACTGAAGCAATATACAAAGTAACTTAATTTTTATATTTCTATTTATTTATTTATTTTAGTTCTTCAACATTGAGCGATGTACCATGTCCAAATATTAAATCATTAGTAATCCTGATTACATAGGATAGTAATAGGAATTCTATGTTTAATGCAGTGATGTAGAATATTGAATCCATTACAATTTAATTATAGTAGTACCCCAAGTAAATTAGGTAATCGTATATCGTAGTACAATTTGTAATTAATTATAGTTATATGCAGGAATTATAGAGTCGGCATTTTCTGATATTAGTCTTGGTTTAGATTATGTAGGGGGTTAGTTTCCCCAATTGTGTCCATAAAACTTAGCATGTGTAAACAGTACCGGTACAGAATACAATAAATTGTAGTTCGAAAATAAATATTTTTTATATAGCATAAGAGTTTAGAAGGTTAACAGATATTTTTTCTTTTGTATTGAATCTGTCCCAAAGAAAACATTATGAATTCTAAAAATTGGTAGTTATATAAATTTAATTAAATTTAATAAAATTAATCTAAGGATAGTGCATCTTTCTCGTGATCTGAATATGCACACTCGGGCATGGTTTTTTCTATCCTGTGTTTTAACTGTGAGATGTGTGAAAAAGATTCATTTAAAAAAGTTTTTGCAAGCGAGTGTTGAATTTGAAGATTAGTAAATACAAATCTTTGCTTACAATATAATAATAAGTTAAATTTATTAGGTATCAAAGTTTCATCACTTACGCATCAAAAAGATATCAAATACTTAAATATAGTTTCAGATTTATAAACTACTCCACCAAAAAACTTATTAAAACAATTTATATATCATTGTATTTTGTATTCATGCTCTAAGCAAGTGAAAAATGAAAATCTCTATTGTTGATAAAACACCAAATGATTTATATAATAAACAACTTGTAACAATGTAAAAATAATCTGAATTTGAAACGAAATTAGTAAAAATCTTTAAATAACTTGTAAACTTTATTAAATCCAAATTTGTTTTGCTATAAATATATGAAAAGTTGAAATATACTTTGACATTTATAATATACTCCACGAAAAAACGTATTAAAACCAATTATCCATCATTCTATTTTGTATTCATTTTCTAAGAAGGTGAAAGATGTCAACATCTATTGTTGATAGAACACCAAGCGATTTAAATAAACAAATTTGAACAATGTAAAAATAATCTGATTTTGAAAAGCAATTAGTACAAATCTTTAAACGACTTGTAAACTTTATTAAATCTAAATTTGTTTTGCTATAAATATACGGAAAGTTTAAATATACGTTGACATTTATAATATATTCCACGAAAATACGTATTTAAACAAATCATACTTCATTTTATTTTGTATTCATGTTCTAAGTAGTTGAGAAATGCCAATCTATACTGTTGATAGAACACCATACGATTTAAATAGTAAACAATTTGGAACAAAGCAGAAATAATCTGAATTTGAAAAGTAATTAGTAAAAATCTTGATCAAAAAATCAAATTGATTCATTAAAAAATTGACAAATCAAAAATGATTCATTAAAAAGTATTTTATTTTTATCACAATTATATTAAACTACACAATATATTCTCTTAAAAAATGCATTACCATAATTTATGAACTGCTATGCGTGATTTGTTTTGCTCTAAACAAGTGAAATAAACTAGTTTTCAATTCTTTATGAAAGAACTCCAACTGTTTTAAATATTAAACAAATTGGAAAAAACCAAGCATAATCTTAATTTGAAAAGCAATCAGAGCAAAACTTTTAGAAATGAGTAAAAATAATTAAATACAAAGTATTTTTTATCCAAAAATATAAATAAAAAACTTTAAATATATTCTGTTCTTCGAAATAAATTCCACAAAATTGTATATTAAAACAAACCATATGCTACCGTTTCTGTTTTCAATTCCTAAGCAGGTGAAAAATGACAGTCCTCAATTGTTGATAAAAGAACACCAACTGATTTAAATAAAGAACAACACGAAAACTCCATCACAAAAACTGAATGAATGAAATAATCGGGAACTCCAGAAAATATTAGTTTTTAGACTCCCGGTTAACAATAACGTATATCCCGAAATTCTTCTATAAGAAGCGCCATTGTTAAGGCAAATTAATGACCGTTTTTCTTTGGTAGTAAAACCTTAACAAAAGATAGCATTTTTCCTTCAATATCTTTATTTTATAAAAGAGAACAATGTAGGGAACGAAAGGAAATTTCATTAATAAAAAAACTAATTATATTCTTGTGTTTCTTTATCGGCAGCTTGCTTCAAAAGCCTTCATTTTTTAGTGTCTTTTGATAGAATTTATTTACTTTTCAGTGCGGTTTTGGAGGAATGTCGTTAGTTAGAAAATGAAAAATGGCTGCTGTTTGTTTTGAATAAAAACTCATCCGAAAACGTTTGATGGATGTTTGTTTTTGTTATCTCCCGTTTGTTTTTGTTATCTTCCGTTTGTTTGCTGCTTAAGTGGGGGTATCCATTCTTTATTGTTATGGGAACTGATAAGATTTCAAGCAAGAAAATGGAATTAAATAAATGAAACGTCTGATAACGAACTTGATAAAAAATATTATTTGAGCACTTCTGATTGTGTAATTTAAAAATACGTTTATGTAAAATAAAATAGAGTTGAGTTGAGTTGCATTAACGTTTCATTTTGAAGCATCTCTAAGGCTGAGTCAGTACAAACCTCGTAATTTGAGAGGTGGGGGACTCTTTCTAAAGCATTTGTAACAGAAAAGTAAGGGGATATTTATTCTCCAATGGATTTAAAATACACCAAGACCTGAAATGATGCTGAAACTTCACACCAAAATATTATAATCTCGAGCTATGAAATATAATACAAACCAAACCATTTCTTACAATCTTTTTAATTGATTTTTAACACTTAAAAATAACTGCATCTTTTTTTTCAGTTCTAGAAAAAAATTAAATGTGAAAGGAATGGAAAAGGCTTATAACCAATTGGCCAATAAATTATAGTTTTCTTGTGATTTTGGCGAACATCTCAAGAAGAAAAAAAAAGCTGCATCACATAAATTTAAGCATTTAAGATACACATTGGAGCTTGTGGTTTGAAAATAGTTCAAAGGACGTGTAAATTGATAGATACAAATTATTTTTCGCTCGATCGCTTTTATTAATATTTATAATTTATATAGGAACTTTGCACTATAAAAGAAGCAACTGAAAAATCTCCAAGGATTGGATTGCAACATAAATTGAAGAGAAAAAGGAGAGGCCTTGAGTTGCACTCCAAGAGCGTCCCATCTACGTTTAAAACCTTCAATTTCTTCCATTTAGTTTTAGTCATGCTAAAATGAAGCAAAATGGTAACTGTGTTAAATTTAGAGGTTATAAACAATAATTATGGGAAAGTCAAGCAGTAAATCTATTTAAAATACAATGAGATAACTGAAAATTGTTATTTATTAGATAAATACATAACTTGCAATATTTTTCAGCATGTGTGACTAAAATTGCTCGTAAAGATCGAAACTATTCCATTTTACAATATAGCTTGGATTAAACAAGTTGATTTGATATGAGATAATTTAGGAAATTGAGCATATGGATAAATATATGGATTCAATTACATTTGGTTATTTAGAACCAAATCGTAGTAACTGATTCAGATAACTTTCAATTATGTAGAAGATAATCGTAGTAACTCATATAACTTTCCATCATTTAGAAGCAAATCTTAGTAACTGATTTAGATCCTTTTCACTTATTTAGAAGCAAATCGTAGTAACTCATTCAGATAACTTTTGGTTATTTATTTAGGAGCGAATCATAGTTACTGATACAGATAGCTTTCAGTTATTTAGAAGTAAATTGTAGTAACTGATTCAGATAACTTTCAGTTATTTAGAAGCAAATCGTAGAATCTGATTCAAATAACTTTCAGTTATTTAAAAGCAAATCTTATAACTGATTTAGATAACTTTCAGTTATTTAGAAGCAAATAGCATTAGATGATTTCACAAACATTCAATTATATAGAAGCAAATGACATTAGCTTATTCAACTTTCATTTAATTATTCAGAGGCAGATTTGATTTGCTGATGCAACTAGCTTATAATTATTAGTAGCACATTTCTTTAATTATTTAATGACATTAGCTAATTCAACTTACTTTTAGTATTTTGTAGCAAAATGCATTAGCTAATTCAACATACGTTGATAGCAAAAATTTCAAATTGCATTTTCAGTAGAAGTAATTCACGTGACGTCACAATCACGTGACAGAAGTAATTATATATTTTATCCAAAGTATAGTTTGTATATTATTCTGTTATGGGAAGTACTGATCATTGAAATCTACACATATATATTTAATTAATATATAATGTTAAAAATTTAGTACTTAAAATCACTTCACAATGATACACTTGTTATAATAATCTCTAAAATATGCACTGTTTAAATATTTTTCTGTGTTATTCTAAAAAAACAACCAAGTCTTTAAGTGTACTATATTTTTGATTCAGGTTCTTATATCTCTACAGTTGTGCAAAATTGAATACTGAAAACATTTCACAATCAAATATGTGTTTTAATTAATTCTAGAACAATGCAGCATTTTAATTTTGTCTGCATTATTCAAAAATTGCAACCAAATCCCAGAGCGTAGAAGGTTGTTCCCAATTGTACAACCGCTTTCAATTTTTATTATTCAGGTTTTTTGATTGTTTGAAATTCACAAAAAACCATTATTAACTTCAAATAAAACGATTTTAATGAGGGAATTTTGTTTTAAATTAAAGTAGTGTCTATTTATTTGAAATTATTTTAAAACGATTGTCCCTTGAGAAATTTGATAAAAAAATACTATAGCTTTCGAATCAAAAAGGAATACTTAAAGATAGGATTTTTTTTTAAATCAGAACAAATGAAGAAAAATATATTGAGAAGTAATAACAAGCATTAAAAAGTATTCACATAAGACAATTTTCAAATATATTTCCAAAAAAATAAGGAAAAAAGAAAAGAAAGTAATTCGAATTCCACGAAAGTTTAGTCGAGATATAAAAACGATTCGCAGACGATTTTTATCAGCGTTGTCCTTATAAAAACTCTCTAGAGAATAAAGCTGTGTTATCATTAACACACAAGAGATGGATGATGAAATATATTTTTTCTTTTCCCAAAGGTGCAGGTGTTTTGTTCAATCAAAATATATCAGAAAATTTAATGTTTACGAGTCTTTTAATCTATTATACAGACTTTATTAAATCAGAAATCATGGGAAAAGATATGAATGAAATGAGATTATTGATTTAGGAATGAATTAAATAATAAAAAGAGAAAGATTTATTTAAATATTCAAACAGTCTTTCTGATAAAAATTGCGTCTGGTTTTGAAAGATATTGCTATTTCATTCTCGGGAAACAAATGCAGTTACTCTAAAATATTTTCTGTGTGGATAATATTTTATCGTAATTCAATCAAATAAAAAATAGAATAGAGATTGATTTGAATAACTTATTCAACCAAATAAAAAATATAGAATAAATATAGATTGGAATAACTTATTCAGTCAAATGAAAAAAAAAGAATAATGGATTATTTTGAATAACTTATTTATAGACTAAACATTAAATTATCAAGAACATATAATTTTAAGAAAGCGGATTATTATTAATAAATTGATATTTTATGCTTATCAATAACTGCTGTAGGTAAAATAAAAGTCATTTACTAAATTTTATTTGCAAGAAATTAAATCAACAAAAAAACAGTATTATTTTATACGACAATTTCATAACGTGGAATAAAAATAACTGATAATTCAATGTCAATGCATTTTACTATTTTATATATTATTAAGTAATTTTTTTCTGATTAAAAATAAGCTGAATTCTAACATTAAGGAATTGAATTTTAAATCTCAATAAAAAATGTGAGATTTTCAAAATGTGAATCTGTTCTAAAATTTATTTTTGAAAATATACCTAAAGTTCGTTCAAATATATTTTAAAAGTTTTAACAACTGTTTATTAGAAATAATCAAAATTCTAGTTTTATTAAATAAAACTGCACATGCGCTGATTTTATACAGATCAAAAACACCAAATCTGAAATAAATGCATAGAGAAAGACATGCCAGTGATCAATTTTTTTGAAAAAAGTTTGTTTAGAATTATGAATAATTAAAAAAAATATTGTTAATTATTTTATTTCTTCAGAGACAAATTTAAAAAGTATAACTACAAATAAAAAGAATTCTCTGCAGCTTTAAAACACAAAATCATTTTTTGAATTTTCGGCAGTAATTATCAGTGTTACAATGAATTTTAAAAGACTTAACTTCATTATCCTATTTTAAAAAGCATTTGGAAGCCAAAAAAGAAAGTTTATTTTATCTAAATATTTTACAAGAGAAATAGGAAAGTGAAATTGTTTTGCTGAGAAAGACAATACGCATTTCTTATGTGAAGCAATTATCTTTTTCATGGAAATATGATGTCATGGACAATAGAATTTTATTGGGACTTTTAATGAACCTTTAATGGGAATATGGAATATAAATATGGAAGAGAATTTCATGGAAATACCTTTATAATGAGGCTATGGTGTCGTTTCACAATGGCATTTCAATGGAAATATGCGATGGAAATACTTATTTAATGGAAATGTGATGTCATATAAAATGGAATTTTATTGGAAATATGA
>JAOUZG010050060.1:923884-942968 GCA_026289955.1 Argiope argentata | reverse complement strand
TGTCATACACAATGGAATTTTATTGGAAATATGATATCATGGAATTTTTAATGTGCATATAATGTCATGAACAATGGAACTTTTAATTAAAATATGGAATAGAAATGTGAATAATGCAGAAAAAAAACTTTTAATGGAAATATGGAATAGAAATATCGAATGGAAATGGGGTTTATAGACAATGGAAACTTTAATGGAAATATGGATTGGAAATATTTAATGGAAATGTGATGTCATATACAATGGAATTTTATTGGAAATATGGTATCATGGAATTTTATTGGAAATATGGTATCATGGAATTTTGTTGGAAATATGGTATCATGGAATTTATAATGGAAATATAATGCCATGTACCATGGAACTTATGGAATAGAAATGTGATCAATGGACCATGGAACTTTTAATGGAAATATGGAATAGAAATATCGAATGGAAATGGGATTTATAGACAATGGCAATAATATTTATTCAATGGAAATATGACAATGGAATTTTATTGAAAGTATGATATAAGGGAATTTTTAATGGAAATATAATGTCATGGACAATGGAACTTTTAAATAAAATATGGAATAGAAATGTGAAGAATGGAAAAAGGAACTTTTAATGGAAATATAGAATAGAAGTATCGAATGGTAATGGGATTTATAGACAATGGAAATTTCAATGGAAATACTTATTTAATGGACATATGATGTCATACACAATGGAATTTTATTGGAAATATGATATGAAATTTTTAATGGGAAACTAATGTCATGCACAATTGAACTTTTAAGTAAAATATAGAATAGAAATATGATTAATGGATAATGGACCTTTTCATGGAAATATGAAATAGAAATATCGAATGGATATGGGATTTATATACAATGGAAATTTTAATGGAAATATTGACTGGAAATTAGATGCAAAAAATATACTATTTTATTACCTAAATGTAAACTAAAATTTATCATTGTTTCTTTGAATTGCTTCAGTTAAATTTACATTTTCCAATTCTTCATGACGACAGTATCTAGTATAACATAAAATAGCCCATATTTTATTTGTGAATAGTCCCTATCACTTCCATCAACAAAATCAAGCTTTTTTGTTTAGATAAAAGTAGATTTTTTTTGTTAGAAGACTGATTAAAGGCTAGCTTAAAAGTTCTCCATTCCCTCAGTCGTTACTCGTGGAAAGTTAGATTATTTAATCTGTACAGAACAATCAGAATTAACCGTCCGAAAAGACTGAAAACAAAGTAAAATAAAATTAAAAAAATAACTTTAACATTGAAATGTATATTTGTTTTTGAAAATTGTTTTATTAACTTTAATTTTAATTTCCATTCCTATTACTTCAAAGTTGATCCACATCTTGTATTTATGTCATTTGTGGTCAGATCCTATAACTTCCGGCAACAAAATTGAGCTTTTTCCTTTAGATAGATCTTTTTGAAGATTTGACTGATGAAAGCTTGGCTTAAATGATTTTCGTTTCTTCTCTTATCACTCTTGGGACGATAGATTATTTAATATGTAGGGAAAACAATTACGATTAAATAAGTATTATTAGCAGAATATTTATAAATACCTTTTAGCATTCAGATATTTGTTTGTTTTTTGAAAATCGCTTTAATTAAATTTATTTTTAATTCCCATAGCATTCCGATGATAGAGAAGTTGACCTACATCTGCACGTATTTCATTTGTGGTCAGTCCCTATCACTTCTGGTAACAAAATCGAGCTTTTACGTTTAGGTAATTTTTTTCCTGTGGAAGACTGGTGAAAGACTGACTTAAAAGATTTTCATTTCCTCAGTTATGACTCGTGTAACGATAGATTACATAATTTGTAAACAAAATAATCAGAATTAACCATCCCTAAAGACAAAAAAAAAAAGAAGATTAAAAAAATTTCTTTTAACATCCCAATGTATGCTTGTTTTTGAAAATCGCTTTAATCAAATTTATTTTTAATTCTCAAAGAATTCCGATAACAGCGAAATTGACCTACATCTTTCATTTTTTTTTCATTTGTAGTCAGTCCCTATCACTTCTGGAAACAAAATAGAGCTTTTACGTTTAGATAGATTTTTTTCCTGTTGAAAGCCTGGCTTAAAAGTTTTTATTTCCTTTGTCATTAATACTGTAACGATAGATTATTTAATATGTAGCCAGAACAATTAGAATTAACCATCCCAAAGGATGAAAAAAAATCAAGAAAATATTTTCAATACCTTTTAGCATCCAATTGTATGTTTATTTAAGAAAATTAATTAAATTAAATTAAATTTTAATTTTCATAGCATTTCGATAACAGAGAAATTGACATACATCTTGCATTTTTTTCATTTGTAGTCAGTCCCCCATCACTTCCGGCAACGAAATCGGGCTTTTACGTTTAGATAGATTTTAAAAAACAGCATTTTTTAAAAATTTCTTTTAACATCCCAATATATGTTTGTTTTTGAAAATTGATTTAATTAATTTTATTTCCATTTTTATAGCAGCGAAGTTAGTCTACATCTTGCATTTATTTCATTTGTAGTCAGTCCCTGTTACTTCTGACAACAAAATCGAGCGTTTACGTTTAGATAAAAAAAAATTTCTGTTAAAAGTTTTTCTTAAAAATTTTTCATTTCCTCATTCATCCCTCGTAGAACGATAGATTATTTAATATACAGGCAGAACAATTAGAAATAACCATCCCAAAGGATGAAAAAAATATTTTTAATGCCTTTTAACATTACAATATATGTTTGGTTTGGAAAATTTATTTAATTAAATATATTTTTAATTGCTATTTGATTTCGACAACTGCGAAGTTGACCTACATCTGCAATTATTTCATTTGTGTTCAGTCCCTATCACTTCCGACAACGAAATCGAGCTTTTGCGTTTAGATAGAATTTTTTTTCTGTAAAACGTCTGGCTTAAAAGATTTTCATTTCCTTAGTCATCACTCGTAGAACGATAGATAATTTAATATGTAAACATAATAATCAGAACCAACCTTCCCAATAAACTAAAAAAGAAACAGAATAAAATTTTAAGAAGCAAAATACCGTTTAGCACCCTAATATATGTTTATTTTTGAAAATGGCTTTAATTAAATATATTTTCAATTTCTATTTCATTCCGATAACAACGAAGTTGACCTACATCTTCCATTATTTCATTTGTGGTCAGTCCCTATCACTTCTGGCAACGAAATCGAGCTTTTAAGTTCAGATAGATAATTTTTTCTGTTAAAAGCTTGACTTAAAAGATTTTCATTTCCTTAGTCATCACTTGTGTAACGATAGATTATGTAATATGTAAACATAATAATCAGAACTAACCTTCCCAATAAACTAAAAAAGGGAACAACAATAAAATTTTAAAAAGAAAAATATCTTTTAGTGCTCTAGTATATGTTTAATTTTGAAAATCGCCTTAATTAAATTTATTTTCAATTCCTATTTCATTCCGACAACAGTGAAGTTGGCCTATATCTGCAATTATTTCATTTGTGGTCAGTCCCTATCACTTCTGGCAACGAAATCGAGCTTTTAAGTTCAGATAGATATTTTTTTCTGTTAAAAGCCTGACTTAAAAGATTTTCATTTCCTTAGTCATCACTTGTGTAATGATAGATTATGTAATATGTAAACATAATAATCAGAACTAACCTTCCCAATAAACTAAAAAAGGGAAAAACAATAAAATTTTAAAAAGAAAAATATCTTTTAGTGCTCTAATATATGTTTAATTTTGAAAATCACTTTAATTAAATTTATTTTCAATTCCTATTTCCTTCCGACAACAGCAAAGCTGACCTACATCTTCAATTATTTCATTTGTGGTCAGTCCCCCATCACTTCCACCAACAAATCCGAGCGTTTTCATTTACATTTGAAGGCAGGCAAAGGACTAGCTTAGAAGAATCCTCAATCCTCACTCGCCGAGTGACGGATTATGTATTATTGTGCAGGGGACAACCAAACGAAAGGGAAAATTCCTTGCGCATTGATAAAAGTCTCTTAAAAGGCTTAATGTCCCTCGGTTTCCAGCGTCCCATATGCAAATGATCCGGGGCACAATGACCCTACCTTACCTCCCCCCTCAGCCGTGGATTGGGATTGATCTTCAAGGCACTTAGTCTTAATGCCGTTAATGGCGATGTAATCAGCTGGGGGTATGCAGTGGAGGACACAGACACGCTTTATTTGAATCCTTTTCACTTAGAACTCAAAACTCTCCCGTGGATTTTTGTTTTGGAGAACTTCTGTACTGCTTGTGACAATGAGTTGAGTAGGAGGGGTGAATTTCGTTTGGGTTGGGATCGTTTTGCTAGTGGACTACTTTTCACCTGCCATGTTTGATGGTGAGAGTTGTTTTAATAACTTTGATTGTGTCTATTCTGTTTGTATTATGTTTGTTTTGATTTCAGTTTTGTATTTTTTTAATGTTTTTTAGTGTATTTTTAATGATGACTTTTTGTTTTGAAGTCTGACTCTTCCATGGTGGATTGTCTTTGAGATATCAAATACCTGATTTGATTTCGTGTTATTTTATATACATCAACTTTGAAGTATTAACAATATCTACAGCGAAATTTCCTTGTTAATATAACTATTTAACCCTTGATGAGTCTCTGATCAATAATCGTAAAAAAATTGTCACAATATGCATTTAGGAATAAAATTTGTTATTGCTGTCTGTTTTTAACCATCGAGTAATACATTGTCCGCTTGATAATAAACCAATATGTCATTTTTTAAAGAAATCATGACACAATATTACAAATAGAATCATTATATTTATTGAATGAATAGCAAAAATTTAAGGATTTTGGTGCGAAAAAATAGAGAAAACTTTGCATTTTACCGATTGAGCTGCTGACTGTTGATTCCAATTTTCATTACAAACTACTAAAACTCCATTTAAAGGATTAAAAAATAATTAAATTTAATTAACAAATTAATATTTGAAAAATACATTTTATTAACATCAAGTATCATCCACAACAAGCTTCAAAAAATCTATTTGAACTTGAGTAGATAAATAAAAAGTATTTTATTAACGATTTCAAATTTCAACAAGATATATGAATATATATAGGTAGAAAGTGAATTAATAGTAGGATTTTTTAAAAAAAGTTAATATTTTCCTGTGATATTTATTTTATGTATTTTTTAAGTTAACACTTACAGTGAACTTGCACATACGGAAACAACACAAACCATGCAATTGCAACATTTGTTATCGCTGTCCCATTTTTAACCATCGAGAAATACATTGCCCGTTTGATAATGAAAAAAATTGTATCAATAGTAAGTGTCATCCATTACAAGTTTTAAAAAAAATGTATTTGAACTTGATTGGATGAATGGAAAGTATTTTATTAATGATTGAAAATTTGAACAAGGTATGTACTAATGAATGAACTAATAGTAAGAACTGAAGAAAAGTTTATCTTTCCATGTGATATTTAAGTTATGTACTTTTAAGTTTCCACGTACAGTGAACTTACCAATTCTTGACTAACATTATCCATACGGAAACATCCCAAATCATACAATAGTAACATTTGTTACAATCTAGATCATTTTTAACCATCGAGAAATACATTGCCCGTTCGATAATGGATTAGCAAGCTTTTCCTCTTTACAAAAGACAAACTACCAATATATTCGCAGTCCCATTCTCCACGTTTACCTATTAATCACCCGATTCCATTTAAGGCCGTAACAGCAGCGTCGTCTCGAAACACCAATAGTTACCATTTTATCAGCTTCTTTTATCTCTTCCAAACAGAAAACAGAAGCACGGAGGTTGTCTTCGAAAAACCTCCAAATCCATCATCAGAACAAACCGAATGGAAGAGCCGAGACATGAGAACATGTCAACAGTGCAGAAAACCCCCCGAAAACATCACGTTATTAAAAGAACCAGCCTGATCAAACAGTCGATTTTCTACTTAATCCATCTGTCCAAAAAGAAGACACGTTTTCGCTTTTTGTGGTGATGGTTCGAAAAGCTATTTAATGGAAAAAAGATATTCCCCGCGTTATTTTCAATCTGTAGTGTTTTATTTTTTTGAGTGGGGAATCTTTGAGAATTTTCGATGTTCTTCAAATGGATTTGTTTCTAAGTTGATGTAATGATTTGTTTGAATCCAATCCGGTCTTTCGAGTTTGGCAGACGATTTAGTGGACAGGTGTGGCGGAGATTACTTTTCGTTAAATCGTTTGCACTATTGTTTAAGCTTCATTTCTCATAAATGTAAAATAAATCTCTTTTGAATACAAGGAGAATAATTTTCTATAACAAAGAAAAATGGTTTCAAGAATTAATTACTGGACCAGTTGATGTAATTATTTTTTTTTTGAAACTAATCCGATCTTTCGAGTTTAACAGACGATTTAGTTGAAAGATGTGGCAAAGATTATTTTCCGCTAAATCGTTTGCCCAATTGTTTAAGTTTCATATCTCATAAATATAAAATAACTCTATTTTGATTACTATAAGAATAATTTTCTATAGCGAGGAAAAATGGTTTCAAGAATTAATTACTAAACGAGTAGATTTTTTAAAAAACTAATCCGATCTTTCGAGTTTGGCAGACGATTTAGTAGACAGATGTGGCAAATATTATTTTTCGTTAAATCGGTTGCACAATTGTTTAAGCTTCATATCTCATAAATGTAAAATAAATATCTTTTTATTACAAGAAGAATAATTTTCTATAGCGAGGAAAAATTGTTTCATGAATTTAATAATTAGCTAGTTAATGTAAGGATTTGTTTGAAATTAAATCGATTTTCGGATTTCGGCAGACGATTTAGTAGACAGATACGGTTGAGATTATTTTTCGTTAAATTATTTACACTATTGTTTAAGCTTTATATCTCATAAATATTTTTTAAAAAAATTGATTACAAAAAGAATAATTTTCAGTAGCGAGGAAAAATGGTTTCAAGAATTAATTACTAGACGTAAATGTAATTATTTTTTAACTAATTCGATATTTCGAATTTAGCAGACGATTTAGAAGACATATGTGGAGGAGATTATTTTTCGTTAAATCATTTGCACTATTGCTTCAGCTGCATTTCTAATAAGAATAAAATAAATATCTTTTGATTACATGAAGAATAATTTTTAATATCTAGGAAAAATGGTTACAGGAATGGTTCAGGAATACTTGACTAGTTGGTGTAAGGATTTGTTTGAAACTAATCCGGTCTTTCGAGTTTAGCAGACGGTTTAGAAGACAGATGTGAGGGAGATTATTTTTCTTTTAATTGTTTGCACTATTGTTTAAGCTTCATATCTCATAAATGTAAAATAAATCTCTTTTGATTACAAGAAGAATAATTTTAAGAATACAAGAATATTTTGATTACAAGAAGAATAATAAAGAAGAAGAAGAATAAAAGAGTTTCAAGAATTTAATACTT
Organism: Argiope argentata; assembly: GCA_026289955.1. Lineage (NCBI taxonomy): Eukaryota > Metazoa > Arthropoda > Arachnida > Araneae > Araneidae > Argiope > Argiope argentata. The sequence continues at coordinate 935,533 of JAOUZG010050060.1, read as the reverse complement.
GGCAAGTTGATGCAAGAATTTTTTTGAAATTAAGCCGATTTTCCGATTTTGGCAGACGATTTAGGAGACAGATACGGTTGAGATTATTTTTCGTTTAATTGTTTACACTATTTTTTAAGCTTTATATCTCATTAATGCAAAATAAATCTCTTTTCATTACAAAAAGAATAATTTTCGGTTTCAAGAATTTAATACTGGAAAACTTTGAAACTTTTTGTGCTTAAAAAAGTTGCTTCTGATAAAAATGTAAAAAAATGTTGTTTTGTTACCAGAAGTCATTAAAAGTTCAGAATTTTTGATCAGGTTATCTTTTTTTTTTATCGTTCTTAATATGTGATGAAATATAATTGTAAAATTAAAGAATAAATTGTATTAGCGATTTGTTTTTAAATTGATTCAATAATTATTTGAACTCTATATCATTTTTTTAGAGTTTGGATAATTACTGATTGAATGACTACGAAATTTTTTTTAATTATCTCTGATTTTTAAGTTCTGTTTTTTGCTTGATAGATATGACAGATTGTAATTTTTTTGCACTAATGCTGTCATTGTTTTCACTATTGCTGTTATTTTTCTCTTTTAATTGTTTAAACTTTGTTGTTACTGTTTTCTTTTAATTAATTGCGTTATTGCTGTTATTGTTTTCTTTTAATTGTTTGTACTATTGTTGTTATTGTTTTCTTTTAATCGTTTGCAGTGTTGCTGTTATTGTTTTCTTTTAATCGTTTGTACTATTGTTGTTATTGTTTTCTTTTAATCCTTTGTACTATTGTTGTTATTGTTTTATTTTAATCCTTTGTACTATTGTTGTTAATGCTTTCCTTTAATCGTTTGTTCTATTGTTGTTATTGTTTTCTTTTAATTGCTTGCATTATTTCTGTTATCGTTTTCTATTAATTTTTTGCACTAATGTTGTTATTGTTTTCTTTTAATCCTTTGTACTATTTCTGTTATTGTTTTCTGTTAATCGTTTGTACTATTGCTATTATTGTTTTTTTTAATCGTTTGTACTATTGCTGTTATTGTTTTTTTATCGTTTGTACTATATAGCTCATAAGTGTGTTATACGTTAATTTTTATTAGAAGGAAAAGAGTTTTCTATTACAAAAATCTTTTTTTCTTTGAATTATTTTTCGAATTACTGTGTATGAAATTCTTGTAGAGTAGTTCTAGCACACATGAGGATTTCATATCTTTTTATCAATGAGATTTGCCAATTTCCTAACTCCCATATTTACTTTCTTAGGGCTGGAATGTTCAAATTTTCTCTTATGAAATTATTAAAAAGTTATAGCGCATCATGGCCCAAAACTGTTTTCTAAGCACAATAAAAATATTCCAATGAACAGATTGTGACTTTCAATAAATATCAAGGTTGTGTATCCAACTGGAATACTTCAGATAATGCTCTGAAATCTTTCAAAGAGAAAAATGTATCGGTATGTTTAGACAAAAACTGCTAAAAATTTCCAAAAATTATTTCTTAGAGGTAAGTATATCATTATTGGTTGTCCTTTGAATTGTATGTAAATATAGAATTTCTTCTTTTATTTAACCATTTTTGATGTATATTGGTGCTATTAATTTTAAATAAAAAATATGTCACAATGGGTGCAGTGTTTGAGGCAGAAGAAAATGTTTCTCTGGCTTTTATTCTCAGGGATTTAAATATATAGATAATTGTTGGGCGATAAGGTGGTTTCCTGAGACAAATTTATATATGTATTTTTTAGTTAAAAAATCCAATAAAATAATTATTAATAAAAAAATTATCAGTAAAGCTGTTAAGAATTTTTCTGAAATCAAATAATTGAATGACAGTATGTATTTCGTTATAAAAAATATACTTAAAACTTATCATCTATAGGATGTCCTTTAAATTTTTTAATATGAAATTTCTTCTTTAAATTAATTAACAAGTTTCACAATTACTTTTTATACAGCAAAATATTTTGTTTTTAATATTTTCCATGAATTTATATATAGAAATAGAAGAATGGAGTAAACGCAATAAGATTCTATATTTGGTGTCCATACAAAGCTTTGAAGACATAAATAAAATAACGACGTATCTGAAAAGCCCATTAAATAAAATTAAGATGTTTTATTTTGTGGCAGCTTCCCAACAACGGCAATATGGCTTCGTCCATTAGACATTTCTTGAAAACAAATGTCTATCAGCATTAACATATGATACACATTAACTTCAGAATGACAAGATTTTGAAAAAAATTACCGATTCATACTATTTTTATTTTCTCGATGCTAAAAAATGTACCCAAGAGTATTCCTTATTCAATTAATATATGTGTCTCTTTTCAAGAGATTTCGGATAAAACAGAAAATGGATACATTAGATAAATAGAAAGTTTAATAATTAATATGATGGAATTTTATGATAATATTGTATCTAACAACTATGTATATGTATGCTCAGTAAAAAGTTTACAATGTAAATAGGTTCTTACGTATTATATCGTCTTCGCCAACGATTGCCAACGGTTTAGTAACTCATTGCCGACGAATTTAAATTTGGCGATAAAGATCAATGGCAAAAAAATGGAAACGGCTGCTAAGATTTCAACAATTTTTTAAATAATGGCGTTTATTTGCCAAAATTGGTGGTTTAGCAACTCATTGGTGATGACTTCAAATTTGGTGATAAAGATGGGCGGTCTAATACGGAATTACATATATTTTTAATAATTGGCATGAATAAAGAAGCTATTCTCCATCCTCGACCACCGTAGGGATTTCACCAACTTTAATCTCATATAATATTTCAAGATCTTTAAATGTTTGCCAATTCCCCTTTTTAAGAGTAATCTCAAGAAAAAGAATTTTTCATTCCTTTTTGATTTACTCTTTTTTCATAATAGGAACCAGGGTAGAATCTTCTTGGATCAACCATTCTATCAATTTCCCCAATTTTTATATTATACGAAATCTCATGACAGACAGATTCATTGTTGCTCTCATACAGTTACCAAAAACCATGGGTGCTTGCGAATTATATCGTCCAACTTTATCGCCAAATTTGTAGTCATTCGCCGATGAGTTGCTACATCGCCTATTATGACAATCTGCCAATGCTGTAATCCGTTGATCTTAATCGCCAAATTAATCGCCAAAAAGTAACTAAACCGTACGCGATCGTTGGCAAAGATGGTATAATACGTAACTACTAAACCATGACATATTCCTATAGTTCCTACGACAATTTCACGTAAAATATGAAAAGCATGAGATTTCATTACAACCCTAATGTGGAAACTTAATCTTTTCATTTTATATAATCTAATCTAAATCAAAAGACTAGATAAAAGGGCGGCTATATCTCTAAACAAAGAACAATAATTTCAAAATGGATTTTAAAATTAATCATAACAAAGAAAATTTACTATATTTAAGAACTTTTTTGAAGTTAATATTAGATCCGTATGATAATTAAATATTAAATTTCCATCGATGAAATCATGCAAAACGACAAAACGCAACAATACGGAATATTTTTTTTCTCCATCCTCTACTTGAAATTATGCTTTTCTTTTCTTTCAAAATTCAAAATATATAAACGTCAATACGTTGTTGAAGGGACTTCAGAAACAGGCAACAACTGCCTTCCGATTCAAAGAACGCTTTAACTTTTTCTCAACCATTTTGAACTTTTATTTTCTTCAAAAAAAAAAAACTGCAAATATCCGCCTCCGCCTTTCAAAAATCTCTCTAGCGTATGCATATATGTCCTCTATCCTTTAATCCTAGCATATAGATATCCTAGATCTGAATATAAATATGCAACTTTGTCAACCTGTCTCCGTTGGCTATCTTTCCATTTTTGTCGCCAAGTAGGGATAGAATCGAGATATAACAATGGTAAAATTTCAAAAGGAATTTCGCCAGAAAGGGAAAAGATTCTTTAGAGCCTATTTTATGCCAATCTGTTAGTTTCTATTCATATTGAAAATAGCTCGCTGGATACAAAGTTTCGACTTCGGATTTTCAGTCGGAATTCGATTTTGGAAATCCTTTCATGGACTTTCTCGCACGACGGATTTTCCCGTCTCGGATGGAAATGCATATTAAATTTCTGAAATATCTACTGGCATGCAGATTTTTGAGGATTGTACCAGGAATTTCGTTCGAAGCGATTCAGCAACTTTTAAAATTCAATTCCACGTTTAAAACTCAATAGTTATAAATTTAATGGAAAACCGTTAGGTGGATTTCGTAATTTTTGGTTGATATTATCATGGCATTAATAAAAAACAAGAACTTTTGGCAATTTTATATTATTATTTTTAATGAACACACACACACACACACACACACACACACACACACACACACACACACACACACACACACACACACACACACACCCACACACACACACACACACACACACACACACACACACACACACACACACACACACACACACACACACACACAGGGTGCCCATGATTAAATGCGCCTAAATTAACCTTATTGCGCCTAAATCTACAGGTGAAACTATTGCTCAGAATGTTGTGAAATTTTGTATAGGACATAATGGAGGAATGGGAATTTACTTGAACAAATAAAAAAAATCAAAATTTCGCCACCATTGGCAGTTTGTTCAAATGAATTACATATTAATCATATTTTTTGACAAATTTAATTAAAGCAAAAAAAAAAAGTTCAGCATTACAGCTATCCTTTTCAGCTATCATCTGGAATCGTACGATATCATGTTCCACAGTTGACCACAGCAAGCACGACAATGAATTTTGAGCACAGTTTTCATGCAATCTGATCTCCTGATACATAACCATTCTGCAAAGTGTATTCTCCATAGTGATTTTACAGAAGAACATATCATGAAACGTATCTGTGACCTCCCTGGTCTCCAGAACTAAATCCATGTGACTTTTGGATTTGGGGATATTTAAAATATCTGGTTAGTCAAGATAATTCAAAAACTCTACCTGATTTAAAAAGCAGCAACTCACAGCATGTTCTTACTATTTTCCAGAACACACTACGGTCAACTGTAGAACGATTGATATGGTAGCGGAAAATGTAAGTCGTCATGTTGAACATGCTTTGTTGCAATTCAATTTATCAAAAATATGTAATAATATAAAATAATACATGTAATTATAGAAATAATATAAAATGTATATTTCCTTTGAACAAACTGCCGCTGGTGGCAAAATTTTGAACTTTTTTTTTATTAATTCACTCTGACAAATACCCATCCTTTCATTATGTCCTGTACAGAATTCCATAATTTTCTTAATAATAGCTTCGCCTGCTGACAATTTTAAATTAGGGACGTTTAATTGATGATATCCTGTATATATCATATTTCTATATTTTATATCCAAAGATTTGGATCAAATTTTATTTCTATATAAATTTTTACTGTTTATTTTCAAGGTGATCAAAATTAAAATTCCCTGACATTGAGTTCTCTATACAGAGCACTACACAGTGTAACGGCTCCAAAATTGGTTGGAAAATTGGAAAAATATTCAAAACTTTGAGCGACGGATCCTATGAAAAAAATTGTTTAAGAAACCCCGACAGATGGCGCTGTACAAAGAAAAATATGCTAGGAAGACTCAAAATAGACATTTGTAACACATTTAATTCTAACATATCACACATTCAATCACGAGGACCTTATCAATGGCATTTTTATCAGATTGTACAAATGTGGATTCTAATTGATCGATTGAGATGCTTTTCCCATGCAAAGTGATATTGTCTTTCGAATCTACCAAGGTTGCCAGGAGTCCTCGATAAACAATATTTTTAAGTATCACCTAAGCCAAAAATCCTTGGGATTAAGATATGTAGAACGAGATGGTTGGAGTGTCGGTAACGTATCCCAGATTACTCTATCATAATTAAAATGCTGCTGTAGAAACTGTTGTACACAGGGTACTAGGAGGTACTTCATCTTGCAGAATAGAAATTGGATCAAGATATTAGAGTTGGTGCATTTAGGGTGCACTGCCGAGTACATTTTGATAATTATCGTTTCCCTTGTGTAAATTCTAAGATTAATTCAGAAAGTGCGAAAGGATTAAAAGTCCAACTTTTTTTTCACTTTCGCATATATATATATATATATATAAAGATTGACATACCCACGCTAAAATTAAAATTACTGAAATATGGCTGGTGATCTTTTAATAAAACGGTAATTCAGAATCAAATCTTTGTTTCAGCAGGGTGAAAAAAGTGTTATCAAAATTGTATATTCGATTTTCTTGGCTTGGAAATCTGAACTCTTCTTATGAGATTGCAAATGAAAATCATAGGAACTCTTGGTATTCACGGGCATTCTTAAGGCAAATAAAAACATAAAAACTACTGAAGTTCAAAAGAATTCTTAAAGTCAATACTTTTCCAAGGTCAAATAATAACATAAGAACTCATGGTGGGCATAGGCATTCCAATGGTAAACAGTTTAAATAAGTCAATATGGTAAACTTAAAGCATAATTAGGCCAGCCGTTTAGGGACTTCGTAAGGTCAAAAAGGTCAAATAAAAACATAAAACATTTGAAGCTCAAAATCCTTCTGTAGGTCAGTAATTTTCCAAGGTGAAATAAAAACGTAACTCTTGATGCGAACAGGCATTCCTAAGGTAAACAGCTTATATAAGCCAATATATTAAAACATAAGGCTACCCTACCATTCTTAAGGCTAAAGATTTAAACTGCCAAATAAAAACATAAGAATTCTTGGGATACTTTGCAATACCTTGACCTAGCAAGAGACCATGCAGAAAACTTGATGAGACCACCAAAGAATAACCCCACTTGTACGAACAACACTTGATGGCATTTAATACTTGAAAACAATAAACAACCCTCTTGTGTAAATACATATTGGTATTGAAAAGAGTATAAAAAAGAATATTATGTGTGCATTACATATAAAGATGTGAAAGTATAAAACTGCATTAAATGTGTTTTAACTTTTTACGTTAGGCGAGTGATGGATATAAAAGATTTGATAAAATGCCCCTAATATATGATATTATGTTGTTCTTGCAGTGACTTATGACAATTTACAAGCCCGCCAGCAGTTATCTGTGAGCTATTTCAGCCTAATGCGCATCTCTTACTTTTCCAATAGCCCTAACAAAGGCCAAGAGTTCGATTTAGCCAAATCATGCTTCTCATTTGCCTGCACAACAAATTTTACAAAGAAGATTGTATATTCACACACCTCACAGATAGAACACAGAATAAGAACTACCATGTCAGACACATAACTCGAACCCGGGGCACCCAGATCATGGGGAAGATGTGTTAATCCTATATCGGGGCACCAGAATAGAAGATATAATGACTGGAATTTTTATGAGTTTTTTGACTCCAAATGACATGTAATTTCTTGGCTGTCTGAGTTTGTATCCTTGGCATAGTACACGGGCTTTGATCATGATATTTATAGATTATCTTCGGTGCCATACTAACAAGTCGAACTTTGGTCAAAGAAAATAATTTAATGAATATAAAATAAAACATAGCCAATGTATAATTATTTAAAACTTGGCATGTCGGGTTCCTGGTATAGAAGTAGCGAGCCCTCCGCGTGATATGAGTGTCCAGGGTTCGAGTCCTGGTTAAGACTGGGTTGTTCCTCTTATGTTCTATCTGCAAGATGTATTATTTTGCCCCCCCCCCCGTAAAATGGGGCTGTGCAAGCGAATGTGATGAGTGAGTAGCTAAAGTCGAATTCTTAGCCCTAGTTCGCGCTACTTAAAAAGCAAGAGACGCTGATTAGGCTTAAATCGCTGACTACCTCAGAGGGCTTGTCCTTGGCAAGTGCCATAAGAAGCAATAACACTTTGGCATTCACTAGCATTCGGAAGGTCATGAATTTAACTAAATGAGGCAAAAACATAGAACTATTAGAGTTCACGGACATTCTCAAGGTCAAAAATGTAAATCTTGAAAGATAAGGATAAGACTTATCCTTAATTAGAGTTTAGGCGTAGCGAATAGCGCTAGGCCCGAACTCCCAATCTTATGGTTAGTAGCCGAGTAACATATCTATTGGGCCAAAAGTGCACTTCGGTCCGAGGGATGTTATCTAGCTTATATGTCTAGCAATCACCTCAAGAGAATATACAAGAAAGTTTCGTATAAGAACAATTTCGTTGGTTCTTTTAACTCTTATGTTGTGGTATTAAACAGAAGTGGAATAACTACTCTTATAAAACAACAATCACCATTGATTATGGTAAAAATATACCACATTAATCTTTTCAAGCTTCATTACTAAAATCCCATCCCTAATGTAAAATCTTAAGTAATCAGGAAGGGTCTATTTGAACTTGGTCCACTTAAACACTGCTCAGAGACGACAATACCAAATAGGTGAGATATATTCAGTTGTCCTACACTTGGAACATAATCTATTCACAAGTAGTTGTCACCGGTGGTGACATTCTATCCAGATTTGTAACAACAGATGGGTGTGGCATGTGGAGTTTACTCCCAATTGGGCTTAGGTGTGTTAGGTTGAGCTTAGGTGTCAGATATTAATATTGGAGCAAGCGAAGGAGAATGTAATATCTAGCTGCATATACTGAGAAAACAAAAAAAATGATTAAAAGGAAATGCTATGCATATTTAAATGTATCATGACAGAACATAATTTCTTGAACGGCCAAGCACCAAGTGCTCGTGCAAGTTAAATTGTATTTTTATTCATTTTAATCGTCTCATTGCAATACGATCATAATTTTGGATCGTATTGCAAACGATCCAAAATACTTTGTCTCGCGTTTATTGCTTATAAAAAATATCACATTTCATATTTATTTCATTTCCAATAATCGCGTGCTCAAAATGACATTTTTGTAGGTTTTATTTGCTGTAGTCATTAACTTATTTTTATAAATCAGATCTCCTGTAAATGGGATGGTAGCACGTTATTATAAGCTAGTTTTTTTGGATGCTCATGCAGGTAATAAAATTTCCAATTTTAGCCTACAGGAGTTTTGTTGGCGAAAAAAAAAACTGATCCCAATAAAATCATGATCTGATCTTTCAGAGGCAATTCAATAAAATTTTTAATTGAAGATTTATTAAATATCCAGATATTAGTTATAATTACCTGGTAGAGTGCGTCCTGTCAAAATTTAAAATATCTTTTTAGTGCATAGAAGAACTTCGAATATATAGTGGCGAAGACTAAATAACTTAAATCGCATTTCGTTCGGAACGTCTACAATTATTGTTTCAGTGACCACAGTTCAGTTGTTCTGGTGAAAATACGTAATAATCATCTGGACTTGTAGAACATCTAGTACTACAGCTGTATAACCTAGAGTAAATTCATACAGTACTCACAAATGCTTGAGGATTGTACAAATTTAACCAGTCAAAAAGGGAATATCATCGAATTTACATTTGGATGTTCATAGCCTACCAAAGTGAGATATATCCAAAACGCTGTATTGAATGTACAGTTAATACTGATTTATACTTCTTCATATGGGCATCAACATTTCCAGATCTTACACATTGGGATTTCTTTTCATGGGTTTACACCAAAAGCCTTACTTATCCTTAAAAAGTAAATGTTTTTTTTAAGATTGCTTGAAAATGTAAATGCATGGAACGAATGTAATTATAGAATAGACGTTTGGCTTCTTACGTATTAGGCCATCGAACTTATCGCCAAATTTGAAGGCGTCGCCAATGAGTTGCTAAACTGCCATTATTTTAATTGCCATCCGATATTTTGTTGGTTTCGTTGGTGTCGAAGATTTATCGCCAAATTTGAATCCGTCGCCAATCAGCTGCTATACCGTTGGCGTCGACGGTCTAATACGTAAGTACCGATGTTTGTTGCATCACGGATATGCATAGAACATTCTTACAAACACGTTCACACATAGAACATTTCTAATAAAGAGTTACATTTTCAAGTAAAATCGATTATATTATGGATGGTTTAATTACTGGTTATTCTTTTAGGCTAACTTTGCAAAATCATTCTTATTTCATGATGATTTCGGGCCTTCTTTCATATAAAAGGTTTAAAATTTAGTTATTCGTGACACGATTATTTTTTAGAAATATTTTAGCATCATTTCTTTAACTTTATAAAGTTGGGAGTGGCGATATGTACTACGTTGTAGAGTAGAAAAATATTATTATTATTATTATTAAGTCTTTTAATAATAATAATAATAATAATAATGAAGTATCAGTTTAGTCTTCACAGACACAAGACACAGTCATGATGGGACATTACAAGAAGAATGAATGAGGTTGAAAATTTCATTTTAGGTTGACATTTAGTACAATGATAGTATATATATAGAATATTCATTCAAGAAACAGATTTTTCGCATTGCTGATATATTATTAATGCCACAAGACTACCGAAGCGCGAACTGTATAAAATATAAAGTTATTGTTGTAATATTCTGGAAACGTGGGTTTAATCCTTGACAACCATTTTTGAGTTTTTTGTCTGTTCATTTTTTTAATTTATTTCACATTAATTTAGCAATTTACAAACACGAGGAGGGTAAAATGGGGGAACACGTGGCCAGCCTGAAGATTGCCAGGTCTTTGGAAGTACGCTTAAAGCGGCATTCCTACGACCCATTGAATCTGCTGACGAGCCACGTGTTCCACCATTTTACCCCCCTTACGGTTTCTTGGAGCGCTTTGATGTCTGTGGAAGCGTCCGAAATTTCCCCAGAAAATTATCGGTAAAGTGTTGAGGCATCAAAGGACTCCAAGAAACCGTAAGAGGGGTAAAATGTGAGAACGCGTAGCCCGTCTAAAGAGTAGCAGGTAGTTGGAACTAGGCTTAAGTGATAAGATACTTAACGATGAGCATATTTTCAGTATTCATCTTTGACCTTGAATTTCCTGCATTGAGTTGACCTCATTGTGAAATATAAACATCTCCTCCCTTTCACCATTCCTCATTATCCTATTTCGATTAATTGAATCCATCCTAACGCATGCGCAAAACCACGCTGGGTTTTACAATCCGTTGTCAAACAATATACAATATTATGCAGTATGATATAATACGATATGTATAGAATAAGATATGCGCAGTCATGTGCTGACTCATTTTACTCAGTATATATATGTAATAGGAATGGGAAGAAGGCGAAACAGGCCGTTCCACATATAGCATAATACCGAAAGTTTCTCTCTACGCTGCCAACTGGAACGGAGCGAATGTCCTTTTCTTCACTGGACACGACTTCACTGGATTCCATCTAGCCATTTCTCCTTACTGTAGCTGTTGGGAAATAGGATCTCCAATTCACTATGCCACAGAATGCCTACTCACTCTCTCATGGCCCATGAGAAAGCCAGAAAGAAGTCTCGAAGAAAAATGGTACAGGACAGTTGCATCAAACACACTTTCACGCGGCAAAATCCACTCCATAGTAAACCATACTCATAAATACCAAGACCTCTTCAAGACCTAGAATGGTTGAGACAAGAATTCCCCTTGTGATGATCAACCAAAATTGTAATATATATTGATGTGACACCAATGGCATTCTCTCTGGAAATCCCTGAATGGGCTATTACCTCTCTCTTTTTTTTCCTTTAACAAATTTTTCCTTCTTTTCCTCTCTCTTTCTCCCATC
>JAOUZG010050060.1:883983-908962 GCA_026289955.1 Argiope argentata | reverse complement strand
GTAAAGTAGTTAAATTATTTGTGGAAAGCAGATAGCAGAGTCGTGGCCAAAATCATGGATAAAACAGGTTGAATTTTTAAGTTCGTTTTTTTCCATCGCGGGAAGCAGGCATTATGTTCAAGCAAAAACGACGTGCACAACACAAAATGGGATGACGAAATAGCTGGTTAAACTTTTAACCCTCTGAATATATACCTTTAGATTTTAAGAGGGATATTTATTGCAAGATAATCACATGCACAGCTCGTGCAAGGGAATCGTAGGGATCTTTGAATGGAGTAGGCTAAGCTGGCCTATTTCTGTCCCTACTTTTGGATTTTGGGATAGTAGCTGGCGTTTAGCTTATTAGCAATTTTACAATGGCTTCTTTTAAATTAATTAACTAGAACAAGTAGACTGGATCAGGAAATAATAGAATATTTTAGAATGAAGTTACTATGGCTAATTTAAATTGAAAATTAAGAAATGAATTTAAATTGAGAATTATATATATATATATATATATATATATATATATATATATATATATAGATAGATAGATAGATAGATAGATAGATAGATAGATAGATAGATAGATATAGATAGATATTAAAAAATGTCCCGTTAACTATTAATGCTAAACTTACAAACCGTTGATTATTTCGGTTATTTTTTTCCGATTTTAGGAAATTCGAAGTTTTTGCGTATTTTTTGTCCACCCTATACAAATAGGAACATCAGAAATCCTGTATTAAGAATGTGACAGTTTAATCTGTATAATAGTTAAACAATAAGCCTAAGACATAATAGTTAAAACATTAAGCCTACCAATTACACATTTTTTTTTTCTAATATTGTTTAACTTATTTATTTTAGACAAAATATATACGTAAAATATTTATCTACCATTTCAGAAAAAAAAATAACAGCAAGAAATATAAATTAATTCTCAAGTTGAATAAATAAATTAATTAAAGTAAGTCCATGAATATTCAATTTGAAACTGAGCGATTATTATTAATAAATTATTTATTATCATTGCTTTACTATCTTAATAGGAAAACGACAAAAGGTGCGATCTCATATTTGCAAATCATGAGAAATCTTATGAAAAATAAGGAGATTTCGAATATTTTTTTTCTAAAACGCGTTCGAAACTATCTTATAAAACTATCTAAATAATTCATGATGCAATGAGCATTTCTGCACACCGAAGAAAAAACTATTTTTTATTATTTATTTATTTATTTTGCTTAAATTTTCTGAAAGGTTGAAAGGTAACTCTCGACATTATTTATTCCTTTTTCTTTTGAAACTCAATATCGTTTAGACCGGAATTATTCAGCAAAGGAATTTTATCTCTGCATACATTAAATCTCATTCTTTCGGTTTCGGTTCATTTGCATGTAAATTTCAGAATGCGTTAGTATTTGAGATAGATGAATATATTAAAAAGTCAATTTATAGCAAAAACATCAAATATTTTTTATTCAATATTCGTAATTATTTTTGGACAGTTTCTTCCATAAAAATGATCTGAGTATTATTTTTTTAAATCTAACTTCAGTGTTTGGGAAATTACATAGATTTTTATATTTGCATAGTACATGTTTTAAAGGTATTTTATACCTTTAAAGTGACCGGGGACCTTTAAAATTACCTTTTGCAATTTTCACTTTAGTAATTTGAAATTTTACAGACATTGAGAGTAACACTATAGGAGATGACACACATAATTAAAAACAATGTATTTATTTACTTATGAGTTAGAGGGATTAGAATTATATAATATTAATAATAAATAACGTTAATGAAAAATGTTCCAGGCGCCCCAAATTTGTTCCAAAGTGCTCCAATTTTTGATATTACTTACTCTAAACCTTTTGAAACAAAAATTGGGATTAAGCATGAATTTTGAGAACGAAATATCAAAATTAATCAATGTAATAACTCAAAACTATTCAAACTTTTTTTAAAAATCCGTAGTAGTTTTGTAATAACTCAAAACTACTTAAACTTTTATTTAAAAATCAGTAGTTTTGAGTTATTATATTGGTTAATTTTGATACTTCGTTCTCAAAATTCAAGATTAATCCCACATTTTGTTTCAAAAGAGTTATTATATGTAATAACAAAGCTTGTAGTGCCTGGAATATTTTTTAAAAGTATTTATCGTTAATATTATATTATATTAATCACCCTAACTCATCAGTAAGTTAACATAAGGCTTTAAAATTTTGTGTGCCATCTCCTATAGTGTTACTCCTTAGTACTCCTATAGTCTCCTTAGTGCCTGTAAAATTTCAAATTGCTAAGGTGAAAATTGTTGAAAGTCATTTTGAAGGTCCCTGGTCGGCTTAAATATGATTTTCTAAGATTAAAAAATTTAGAAGTTATGTTTTATGACTAGAGGGAGTGGTCTTCAATATTGTGCGATATTATATGATATTAAACTATATTTGACAATATTAAACAATATTGCGAATATTGATCAATGTTGGAAAACATTTGTGTGCTACTAAGGAGATATAATTTGAGAGTTTAGTAGACGTTGCGAAATAGATGTCATCTTCTTTATCTAACCATGATTCAAAACAAAAAAATCAATTCGAAAATGGTGAAAGAATTGCTATAAAACAGGATGTTAATATGACTAAAATAAACTACATACAATTTAGAGTTCGGATTTTTTTTGAATTCTATAATATATTGCTTTGTTGAAGATTATTAAAAATAAGCTTTAGATATCCATGCTTATTTATTGAAGCCATTTGCGTTCGAATAAAAAGACATATTTATGACAGTTGTTTTCACCATTTTATAAAGGGATATAAAGATTAAATTGAAATCTGCTATGCATGTTTCAATGTATCATGTCAGAACATCATTTCTTGAACGGCCAAGCACCACGTGCACGTGCAAGTGAAATTATGTTTTGATTCATTTTAATGGTTTAATTGAATGAGTCACTTTACTATTGCAAACGATTTTTCTCGCATTGATTATTTAAAAAAATATCATTTCCTATTTATTTCATTTCATATAATCACGCGCTCAAAATGATATTTTTCTAGGTTTTATTTGCTGCAGTCATTAACTTATTTCTTTAATCAGAGATTTTGTGAATGCAGCAGCAACGCGTTATTAAAAGCTGATTTTCTGAGATGCTTGTGTAAATAATAAAATTTTTATTTTTCACCGACGGATTTTTGTCGACATCAAAAACAACATCCTGTTATGACATGATAATAAAATTTTAAATAGAGTATACAATTAAAAAATCTGGAATTTACAGATATTCCATTGTTGAATGAGTAAAATTATTTTTAATCAGAATTTTTTGTAAATGCGATGACAAATTAAAACCTGGTATTTTTAGATGCTCGTGCAGACAATAATTTTTTTTTTCGCTTAAGGATTTTTGTTGACGAAAGAAAGCCTCATTCCAAAAACAATATCGTGTTCTGCCATGATAATACAATATTAAATGTCTTTTGGTAACTATTGCTCAAACTTTTCATAACTACACAGCACTTTTCATTTCTTTCAAAGACAGATAGAACTTAAATAGTAAACTCTTCAAACAGCATTTGTAGATTGTTTGTGCTCATTAACATGCATAAAATCCTGAGTGGGAGGATATATCATAATTTATTCCTTTTCGAAGCTTCTCAAACTCAATGGAGTTAGCATTGAATTTTACTGGATCGCATCGTCTTATCTCTGTGGGTGTGAAATTCTATTTGGAGAATTTCATTTATGCTAATTTACGAATGCCTTAATATTCATATGCAGAGAGAAAGTCTTAAATTTCCCAAAGTCTTATCACTATGGAATTCGATTCGTCTGAATTACTTGCTGGAACTTTGCTATAAATGAATTTTAAAAGATATATTTTAATTTTTATTAAATATATATAATATAGAACATATTTAATTCATATAATATCGATATGTAAATGTAAAGGGCGTACCAAAATTAATGCAATATTTGAATTTGACACTATTTGTGCAGTAAAGAGTTAACAACCCTATTTCAAAATACAGTTGATTGTTTAAGGTTAAAAAAAGGAAGAATTATACAACATAACAACTAATTATTGATTGGTTAACAATTATTTCTAAAATGATGAAATTCTGTTTGTCACAGTTCAAAAATTTGAGAATTGGCCTCCTAGATCGTGTGAGTAAACACCATTATTTTTCCCTATATGGGGTTATTTATAAATGAAATGCTTTTGATAATAAGCCCACAGCACAGATATATTAATGAAAGAAATTGAACGCTGCATCAACAAAATTCAGCCAAATATATGCAAAATAGTCATAGGAAATTTCGACAAAAAAAAGGGTGTATGTGCCAGCAAAACCGTGGAAGCTATTCGTCCTATGTGTTATTCCATACATAAACCTGTCTTGTGCACTTCAAGATCCAATAAAAACGTTACATTTTAAATTTAAAAAAAACTGCGTTTTTTATTTAATTCAAATCTAGCCATAAATGTTTCCCTGTCGTGTAACTTTTCAGTTTTAAAAATCTTAAATTATCAATTCTCAAATGTTTTTAATAGAGTTACCAACACTTTATTGCTTTAATGGTGGCGAATTCATATCTATCTCTATGCATGAAGTACTTTAATAACTCATGATTAATAATGTGTTCTCAAAATGAATATAATTATAAAGCTAAAAGAAAAAAATATATATCTAAAAACTAGTTACATAAATATTAATTCATATAACATTTATAATGTGATTTGCTGCTAAAAAAACTCACATTATTCTAAATGTTAAACATTAATGAGAATGTATCTGGAAATCCCAAATATTTGAAAAAAAAATCGCATTCTTCTGAAAAAAGAATTTATATAGTGAATATATGGTCTTTTAATAGAATAAATATCTTGACTAATTATTTACATTAATTATTCTTAAAGAAACATAATTTTTCTAATTCAAAGAAAACGATTTATTACTAGATTAAAAATAATTCTTCCAGAAAAAGATTGATTAATGCAAAAAATTTGAAAATATTGCTAATGTAGGACTGTAATAGTTTTAAATACTTTGCGTTGTTATTTTCTACACAATGTGGTAACGGAAAACCATACATACTACATACACAAAAAATTAATGTCTAGAACAACCAATCTTAACCGTGATTATTCATTATTCTAGATTTTATCAAAGTACAATTAAGAAACTGACACTCCTTAAAGATTAAATAGAATATCGAATGGTGGAAAATCATTAATTACTCTGGAAAATTGCTGAGGTTTTTTTCTGTTAACAAAACTTGAGCTTACGATCGAGAAGATTAATTATCTTTACGAAACTCCAGCTTTTAACTAATAAGATTTGTTCTTCCTTTCCTAACAGCCAAACGATTATTCAACAATGTATCTGGCAGTAATGGGTCAAGCTATGATCACATTATTCTAAACGATTAGTATTTAAGAAGAAAAAGAAGTTTTTTTTCTTGTGAACTTTGATATTACAACGTTCAGGTTAAGGAAATAATTTGGATGGTAATTATGAAAATATGTTATTTAACGCTTCTTCAAATTCCTGTGATTTTTTTTGCCAATATTTAATTTCCTTAAATTAAATTCGAGTTAATATTTTTAAAAAATTTCAAAATGATCGATGTAAGTATTAAACCTTTTTAGCAAAATGGATTAAATTAACATAATTTAATCAAACATTTTACTTATTTCCACAAAATTACCAACACAGTTTTGAAAATCTTAATTTTATTAATGTATCAGGAGGAAGTATTTTTAATTCAAAATTACCAACACAATTCCTAAAATCATAATTTTAGGAATTAATGCATCAGGAAGAAGTATTTTTATTCGAATAATCTTATACTTTTCTGTTTTTAATTAAAAATTCTTATAACTGTAATAAAATTTGGATAGCTATTTTTTTCACAAATTTATAACAAAAGGGGTACTTAAGTATTAGACAGTCCAAATTTATCTCTAAATTTGATGTCGTCAATAATGAGTTGCTAAACCGCCAATTATGGCAATCCGGCAATGGTGTAATCCGTTGATCTTTATCGTCAAATTTAAATCCGTCGCCAATGAGTTATTAAACCTTTGGTGATCGTTGGCGAAGACGGTCTAATATGTAAGTATCACAAGATGAATGCAATGGTAATAAAATATTGTATTTAAAGTGTCGATATATTACTATGAAATTTTCACCATTTTTTTACCAATTTTAAATATTTTTCCATTAAATTCGAGTTAATTTAACAATTTTTACAATATTTGACATAAGTATTAAACATTTTTAGTACAATGGTTTAAATTGATAATATCATTTAATTAAACATTTTATTTATTTCAACAAAATTACCAACACAGTTTCTAAAATCATAATTTTATAAAAGTATCAGAAATAAGTCTTTTTTAATCAAATGATCTCATAATTTTTTGTTTTTAATTAAAAATTAGTTCTTAAACTCTAAAAAAATTAGATTTTTTTCACAAATTTATAACAAAATGAGTGCAATAGTAATTAAAAAATGCTATTTAAAGCATTAAAAGGTTTTAGCTATTTTTTTTACAAATGTTAATTATTTTCATTAAATTTGAGTTAATTAAAAAAAATTCACAATAACAAGCATATATATTAAACATTTTTGGTACCATGGATTATATTATCATTTAATCAAACATTTTATTTATTTCCACAAAATTACCAACACAGTTTCTATAATCATAATTTTATTAATGAATCAAAAGGAAGTCTTTTAATATAATGATCTTATAATTTTCGGTTTTTAATAAAAAATTAGTTCTTATAACTACAATAAAAATTTTATATCTATTTTTAAAAAAAATTATAACAAAAGAAATGCAATAGTTAAAAAATATTCTATTTAAAGTGTCATTTACATGTGAAATTTTGACCATTTTTTTTTACCATTGTTAAATATTTTCCCATCAAATGCTGGTTAGTTCAATATTTTTCACAATAATCAACATATATATTAAACCTTTTTGGTACAATGGAATAAATTAATATCATTTATTTAAACTTTTTACTTATTTGAACAAAATTATCAACACAATATCTAAAATCATAAAGTTTTAAGGTATCAGATAGAAGCCTTTTTAATCGAATGATCTAATACTTTTCTGTTTTTAATTAACAATTAGTTCTTATATCTCTAAAATTAATCTCTTAATTCTCTTATCCTTATATCTGTTAAATCTCTAAATAAAAATTCGATTTCAGTTTTTTTTTTCACACATTTATAACAAAATAATGGTAATAGTATATAGGAAATGTTGTATTTAAAAAAAAAATTAAAAAATTATTCTTCCTTTTCTAATAAAAGACGTGCTCAATTTGAAACTATAATGATAATGCAAAGCAATTGAGAACTATAGAAATTAAAATATCCATTGCATAAGAAATTGATTTCAAAATTTAAAGAATCGTATTTTATTCATATGATTCAAATACGAAATCAATCGAAAAAGTGATAATTATTTATTGTTACTTGGCCTTGGCACTTGCCACAGACTTCAGTGAATTTGGCTTAAATCAGTGAATTTAAGCCAAATGAACGTCTCTTGTTTTTGAAGTAGCGCCAACTAGTGCCAAGAGTACGAATTAGAAAGTCAATCATCACAGTCGTTTGCAGAGTCTTTTTTTTTACAGAGGGGGTCATTCCTACACCTCACAGATACTACAGAGAATATCAACCATGCCCCAACTGGGACCCCCAAATCTTAAGGCAGACCCGCTACCCTCTGTGCCATTACACCGTCAATTGATAAATTACTAAAGTTTTATGGTTACTATGAAAAAATTACTTACACTTTTTTTAAAAAAAATCAGTAATTTATAGTTATTATATTGGTTAATTTTGATATTTCCTACTCAAACTTTAAGATCAATCCCAAATTTCGTTTCAAAATTGTTAGAAAAAGTAATAATAAAAATCGGAGTGCATTCGAACAAATTTGGAACGCATTGAATATATTTCATTGACGTTATTTATCGCTATTAAATGTTATATTAACCCCTCTATCTCAAAAATAAATAAACATAATTCTTTAAAGTTTTGTGTGTCATTCCCTATAGTGTTACTCTTAATGCCTGCAAAACTTCAAATTGCTAAGATGAAAATTACAAAAAATAACTTTAAAAGTTCCTGGTCACCTTAACATATTTGTTTGAGATATGAAGAAAATTTGCCAATATTTGACTGCAAAAGCAATTTTGAATCCTTGAATACAAAAAAAAAAGAAGAGCAAATCTACTTTTCCTGCAAGAAAAAACTATCTACTCTATTCTTTATTACTTGAAGCAAAGATGAATAGATGTGAATTCAAGACTTCTTTTGCTTAATCTAGGCCAGTTGCCAATAAACCCATGATTCAAATAACAAAAAAGTAGACAGAAAACAGCACATTATCATAAATTGCACTGTGATATTTCTTATCCTATACCTAATGGTCTCCAAAAACAAATGTCCTCGTGCAATTTATTACATTATGTAAAAATAGAATATTTATTTTCCCCTAATCTAGTTCAGTTTTGACTTTTAAGATACTTTACCAATGTTTGACTGGGGAATCAATGTCGAATCTCCTAGTCGAACGGAAGAAGAAAAGTGAATGCATTTTTCTAGGACGAAAACACTGTCCGTTCCGTTCCCCGTGACTCGTGGCAAAGATTGATGGATGCGAATACAGACTTCTATTACTTAAGCTAGGTCAGTGCCCAATCTTCTGATTGCTTCTTTCGACTAAAGCACCAAATAAGAGGCGAGGTAAAATTGAAGTGAGCCAGTCAGCTGAGTCGGAAGAGCATTATTTTGATGAGGAACTTATTTTTTGTTAAGTATTTTAGCAATGAAGAATATGGCACGTGCCCATAGATAAGATAATTTGTTGATGTTAATTACCCCAAATATAGTTATTATATTCTTCTAGATATCATTCTCTCAATATTGTATTATTCTAATTATCATCGTCTCAATATTGTATTATTCTAGTTATCATTGTCTCAATATTGTATTATTCTAATTAGCATTGTCTCAATACTGTATTATTATATTTATCATTGTCTCAATAATGTATTATTCTAATTAGCATTGTCACAATACTGTATTATTCTATTTATCATTGTCTGAATAATGTATTATTTTATTTATCATTTTCTCAATATTGTATTATTCTATTTATTGTCTCAATATTGTATTATTCTAGTTATCATTGTATCAATATTGTATTATTCTAGTTGTCCTTGTTGCAATATTGTATTATTCTATTTATTGTCTCAATATTGTATTATTCTTTTTATCATTGTCTCAATATTGCATTTTTCTTTTTATCATTGTCACAATATTGTATTATTCTATTTATTGTCTCAATATTGTATTATTCTAGTTATCATTGTCTCAATATTTTATTATTCTAAATAAATTATCCATATATTGTATTATTGCCCAAACATTCCTATGAACGCATAAACATAAAAAGAAATAATCATAAGGCAATAATAATTATTTGCATGTAAATATAGTAAAATTAATCCATAGAGATTAATTATCACACAGGAGAAAATGCTGAAACATTCCTATAAAAGGATATTTTTGAGAAAGAATTAATCATAAAGGCTTAATAATTTTATGTTCTTAAATGTAGTAAATTTAATTCGTATAGATTAATTATCGCATAGAAGAAAATACCGGAACATTCGTATAAAAGCATATCAATGAAATTTCAAGTAAATCAATTCATCAATCTTTTGCCTCTTTGTTCCAGTCGCCAAATTGGCGGTATGAATCATCCTCTATTTGCTAGAATATTAATAGTATTCTTTTCATCCATGTGATTTATTCATTTTCTTTGTGTTTTAATATAATAATATAGTTAGTTTTCCGTATCGGAACTATAGACATATAATTATCAGTGTGGGTTCGCAGCATATACAGAATGCCATAGAACACTACCATTTCAAATGGAGCGGTATATGCCAATCAGGACGTGCCCTCGGCAAATTGTCAGTGGAAATTTACTTAACAGGCTCGGATAATGCGTTGTTAAACTGCCTACCCGGCAATCACAAGGGCCAGTAGTCTTGAATCTCTCATTAACCGGATCTCCAATCCATTTTATGGGACTAATGTCCGCTCTGCTCTCTCAAGATGAGAGGCGTTTGAGTCCCAAGTTTATTTAAGCAAAACTACTTGCTTGGATTATTCGCAACATGATTCTCAAGTGAATCTTGGAAAACACAAAGATTAGAGTATATTTTAAATATATACATCTTGATTACCAGCTTCAGCAAATAGCAAGATTGGTCTTCCAAAACTTTATCGCATACTATCTTATAAATTTGCCACACCATAGATATGGGATTAACCCCTTAACGGGTTTATTTTCCTTGCTATCTAATAAGATTATACCTTTGATTTTGGAAGTATTTTCTTATTTTGATTCAAGTGGAAATCCATGGCTTATCTACTTATTCGAAGTCATTTTACATGTTTATGAATGATTTATTTTTTGTTTACAAATTTCAAAATTTGATAAATTGATGCTCGTACGGCGTATGGGCAAACCGGTTTAGGGGTTAACGTATTAGTAACGAAAGACTGATTTTTTGAGGGAATTTAGCATTTTTTTTTTCCTTTCATAACAGCTGCAAAATATAGCAATAGTCATCCCACCAAAACTCTCTCACACAATTCCTAGTAAACTTTTTATATTAGAGAACCTCTTATATGATATTAACATATTAGTGATTGAAAATTAATTTTTGGCGTACATTTTTTCCCCTCAGTTTATTGCGTTTACATTTCCTAACCGCTGCAAAAAAATAACGAGACTGGTCCCTCCAAATTTTCTCAAGCAATTCCTAGTAAATTTTTCATATTAGTGAACCTCTTACATAATATTAACACATTAGTAAAGGAAGATTAAGTTTCGGTTTGAATTTAGATTTTTTTTCTGAATTTAATGCATTTATATTTCATAAATACTTCAAAAAATAGCAAGAGTGGTCCCTCCAAAACTTTCTCACACAGTTCTTAATAGAATTTTCATATTAGAGAACCTCTTACATGATATTAACGTATTAGTAACACAAAATTAATTTTTGGCGTAAATTTAGATTTTTTTTCTGAATTTATTGCTTTTACCTTTCATAACCGTTGCAAAAACTAGTGGTAGGAGTCTCTGCAAAACTTTTTCATATACTTCCTAATAAATTTGCCATGCCAGAAAGCCTCTTTTGTTGTTACTTATGGTACTTGACTTGGACAAGCCCCACTGATACATCAGCGTATTTCAAGCCTAAGGTATGTGACTCTTGTTTTTGAAGTAGCGCCAACTAGTGCCAAGAGTACAACTTTAGCTACACACTCATCACATTCGCTTGCACAGCCCCTTTTTACAGGGGGGAGCTCATTCACACATCTCACAGATAGCTCACAGAAGAACAAACATGGCCGAACCCGAACTCAAACCCAGGACTCTCAGAACACGAGTTACCTCTGTGACAGAAAGCCAGCAAAGTACCTCTTACATGGTATTAACGCAACCTCTTACAAGGTATACCTTTCCCACTCGCTTCAAAAAAGTAGTGAGAATGGTATCGCCAAAACTTTCTCACATACATCCTAATAAATTTGACAGGACAGAAAGCCTCTGTTGCTGATGTTGTTGTTACTTATGACACTTGCCATTGACAAGCCCCTCTGATACATCAGAAGATTTTAAGCCCAAGGTATGTAATTCTTGTTTGTATTAGCGCCAACTAGGGCCAAGACTACGACTTTAGTTACATACTCATCACAGTCGCTTGCACAGCCCCTTTTACAGGGAGGGAGCTCATTCACACATCTCCCAGATAGGATACAGAAGAACAACCACGCCCGAACCGGGACTCGAACCCGGGACTCTCAGAACACGAGGAACACGCTCTATCTCTGTTCTAGAGAGCCGGAGGAGAGCCTTTTACATAGTATTAACATATCAATAACGAGATATTAATTTTTTTCGTGAATTTAGCATTTTTTTCTGAATTAAATGCTTTTACCTTTCATAACCGCTGTAAAAAATAACGAGAGTGGTCTCTCCAAAACTTTATTGCACTCGTTTTAATAAATTTAACATACCATAAAACCTCTGTTGTTGATGTTACTTATGGCACTTGCCATTGACAAGTCCCGCTGATGCGTCTCTTATTTCAAGTAGCACCAGCTATGATTTTACGGCCGACTTTTGTTCATCACATTTGCTTGCACAGCCCTTTTTTACAGAGAGGAAGAATCACACATCTCACAGATAGAACACAGAAGAACCCAGGACTCCCAGAACACGAGGAAGACACGCTACCTCTGTGCCAGAAAACCAGGGGAGGACATCTTACATGTTATTAAAGTATTAGTAACGATATATTATTTTTTGACTTGAAATTACCATTTTTTTCTGAATTTTTTGCCTCTACTTTTCATAACCGCTTCAAAAAAGAGTAAAAGTGGTCTCTGCAAAGCTTTTTCGCATAATTTCTAATAAATACGCCATACCAAAGTGTCTCTTATATTGCATTAACTTACATCAGTAACGAAATACCAATTTTTGGCAATTATTTAGCATTTTAAAAATTTATTGTGCCTTTCTTGGCTAGTTATTTCGTATACAATCCGTATTATTTCATAATAGTAAACAAGAATCTAATTTGAGTTTTAAACGCGTTCTTCATAACCAAGGAGTAACAAAATTGCGACACAAAACTGCCCTTATAATATAAATCCCCATACTAAATATCATATAACAATCATTGCATTTTTGAACTATAGTGTTTATAGATATATGACATTGCGGACAGAAAGACAGTCAAACCACAGTTGGATTTGGCACACAATGTGGCAGGCGTTAAGTATTCACGCCAAAATTTATTCTAGCTCTTTTCGTTCTGCAGTGATTGTCTTAACTTATTGTCAGAACAGCCGGATTTCCTTTGAAGTGATATTATTAAAAGCGTGATATAAATCTGGAGCTTCGCGAAAAGATCGTATCTGAAATTTCAATCGTTTATCCGAAAGCATATTTGAGTTAACTTTGCTGTTTCTACTAATGGTGAACATTCGCCTAATTTATACTAAACATGAATAGTCGCCAAAGTATGGAATATGAATTTCAATATGTTTCAAATTAAATTATCAACTAGCAAAACAACTTATTTCTCTACATCAAAGATAAGTCATAGATAGATTCTCCGACCCGCCATAAAGGCACACGGAAATAATCATAGGAACTGAATGACCAAACCTCCGCTACAAAAATTGGCGGGAACTGTGACTGAGACCTAATTGCAATCACCGGTCACGGTGCAAACCTCCCAGTAGGAAGTACGTCCCGTCATCGATGAGAAGAGCCTTCTCCCCAATTATTATTGTACCCATCGGGTTGGCGAGAACCAACAACCATACTGGAAACATTTCATTTCCAATTACCAGGTGCACGCCGGGGAAAATATGCAAAGGTAAAATTAATAAAATCATATATATATATATATATATATATATATATATATATATATATATATATATATATATATATATATATATGTATGTATATATATATAATATTTTTGATGCTCAAGTGATGTAGTAAAAATCAACAAGTATAACTGCCAAAAGCTCACATCATATTGGGCACTTATTATTCGAACCGCTACATACTTCATTATATAACTAAATAATAATAATGATGATGATGATATTTAATAATAAATAATAAAAATTGGTACTTACATATTATACCATCCCTATTTATCGCCAAATTTGAAGTCGTCGCCAATGAGTTGCTAAACCGCCAAATATGCTAATCCGGAAATGGTGTAATCTGTTGATCTTTATTGCCAAATTTAAATCCGTCGCCATTGAGTTACTAAACCGTTGGCGAAGACGGTATAATACGTAAGTACCTAAAATCTCTTAAATAGACCGAGTAATCTTTGTTATAAATATATTTATCGATATCCACACAAAATAATCATTTATCTGAGTGAATTAGAGTAAAAAAATATAACTCAAGCATTTACATTGTATATAAAATGTCAGCTAAAATTGTTAGTAATAAATAATCGCATTTAGATGACATGAAATAAAAGTAGCAATCTGTCCCCATAAGTAATGAATTTCTTCCCTTGACAAAGTATACTTCCATAACGAATATATTTCACGATAACAGCATAAAGTCATCTCCCATCTGAGCTGATTAGTAAATTGTTTATACTCCGTGTACTTAGATTAAGCATAAATTATTACCTAAAATTATTATCAATAAATATTTTCATCCTGATGACATCTAATAAAACATCATGGTCTGTCACAATCAATAATAAAAATTCTTCCCGATACAAAGTATATATCTGTTAATAATATATTTCATGAAAAACAGACGCACAAACCTCTAATATGAGTGAATTAGCAAAATAAATTAAACTCATACATTTAGGTTATATATAGGTAGTATCCTAAAGTTATTAGTAATAAATACTGTCATTCTGGCGACATCTAACAAAAATCTCGATCTGTACATTTCAAAAATTCTTCCATAGACAGACAAATATTGTTGTGATAAATATATTTATAGATATCGACACACAAAATCTTTCATCTCAGTGAATTGGCAAAATAAATACAGCTGATGCATTTAGGTTGTATATAAAATGTCACGTAAAATTATTAGTAATAAATACACTCTTTCTCATAACATGAAATAAAAATCACAATCTGTCACCATAATTAATGGTAATTCTTGCTTGACAAAGTAACCTCAATTACAAATATATTTCTCAGTATCAAACGAAAACTCTCTTCTGTGTGCATTAGTAAAATATTTGTACCCCATGCATTTAGGTTATGTTTAAAATTAATAGAGATAAATACTCTCATTCTGATGACGTCCAATAAAATTTCAAATCTGACATCAAATTATAATAAATAAATCCTCCCTAGACGAAGTGCATATCTGTTACTAATATATTTACCGATATCCAAGCACATCTACACACAAATTTCTAATTTGAGTGAATCAACACAAAATTGAGATATCAACACAAAATTTTCTCATCTGAGTGAATTAACAAAATAAATATAGCTCATGCATTTAGGCTTTATATAAAATGCCACACAAAATTATTAGTAATAAATACGCCCATTCTGATGACGTCCACTAAAAATCACGATATGTCACCATAAATAATAAAAATTCTTTCATAGACTGTTTAATCTTTGTTAGAAATATATTTCCCATTATCGACACACAAAAAAACTTTTAATATGAGTGAACTATCAAAAGTTATATAACTCATGCATTTAGGTTATATATAATTTATCACCTAAAATTATTACTAGTTGATTCTCTAATTAAGACGCTGTCAAATAAATATAACAGTCTGTAAGAATTCTTTCATAGACATCTTTGTTATAAATATATTTATAGATATTGACATGAAAAATCTCTAATTTGAGTTAATCAGCAAAATATATTTAACCTCATATATTTTGATTATATATAAGTTTTTGAAAAAAAAATATTAATGATAAATAACCTCATTCAGAGGAAATCTTATTGAAATCATGGTCAATCACCATAAATTTTAAAAAATTATTCCATAGACAGAGTAATATTGCTGTTATAAATTATAAATATATTTATAGATACTAACACGAAAAATTTCTCATCTGAATGAATAAAAAAATAAATATAACTCATAAACTTATACTATATATAAATGGTTACCTAAAATTATTAGTAATAAATAATCTCATTCTTACGACGTCCACTAAAAATCACGATTTGTCACCATAAATAATAAAAATCCCTCCCTAGAGAAAGTATATCTCTGTTACAAATATATTTTTCGATATCGATACAAAACACACACATGCCCTAATAGCTTTTGTGATTAAAATCGTATTACAACTTTAATTGCTTTCTGTCATAAACCTCACACTTCTTGTCGCCCGCCATATTTCTTTATTTCGCCGCCAAGCCCGACTTTCTTTTCTTTTTGCGCGAAACATTGAGCTTCCAGTTATCTTCCTTTCCACCGGTCCTCACATTATTTGATAGCTTGTAAGGTGTCTTGTTTTCAGTTTTGCTCGGAGGGATTTTTATGGCAGAGTCGTAAATCGAAGAGTCATATCATTGCCATAAAAGTGTCCCAACCTGCTAGGGGTGCTCAACAACTTGGGCGATAAATATCGGAGGGGAGAAGAAAAAGTAACCCTTTCTTTCTCCCGTTTTTTATTTTTTTTTATTTTCTTGTACAAAGTTTTATACTGAAGATCTAGAGAATTATATACTTCGACCATATATCTTCAGTTTACAACCTACAAGAAAAAGTTATAGATTTATATCGGATAAGTGGTGAAAACCATACCTTAAAATTTAGCTTTTTATGTATAGACTGCCTACAGCTCTGTATTAGAACAAAAGAGATGATAGACATATGACTTAGTGAGAGTTAATGAATTTGAGGCTGAATATTATTAACCATATGAGACATAGACGAATGTACCTAATAACTTCTTCTAATAACTGATCTTACGAGCGTATTTTTGGCGATTAGTCGCTGAAATACGGTGATAAATATCGGACAGGAGAAAAAAAAGTAACCCTTTCTTCCTCTCTCTTTTTTATTTTCTTGTACAAAGTTTTTACACTGAAGATCCAGACAATTATGTTAAAATTTAGCTTTATATGTATAAACTGGGTACAGTTCTGTATTTGAACAAATAAAATGATAGGCTTATATAATAAAGTGAGAGTTAATGAATTTGAAGCTGAAAATTATTAAACGTATTACATAGATGAATGTACGTAATAACTGATCTTACGAGCGTATTTTTGGCGATTAATCGATAGAATGCGGTGATAAATATTGGAGAGGAGAAGAAAAAGTAACCCTTTCTTTCTCTCGTTGTATTATTATTATTATTATTTTCTTGTACAAAGTTTTATGCCGAAGATCCAGAGAATTATATACTTCGACCATATATCTTCAGATTAGAGTCGGCAAGAAAAGTTATAGATTTATATTGGATAAGAGATCAAAACCATATCTTAAAAGTTAGCTTTTATGTATAAACTGGGTAGAGTTCTGTACTTGAACAAATAAAATGATAGGCTAATATGATATAGGGAAAGTTAATGAATTTGAAGCTGAATGTTATTAGCCGTATGACATAGAGAAATATACCTAACTCGCTGTTAGTTTACGTCAGTTTGACCTCTTTCAAGAGTATTTTTGGCGATTAATCGCTAGAATGCGGTGATAAATAACGGACAGAAGATGGAAAAGTAACCCTTTCTTCCTATCTTTTGTTATTTTCTTGTTCAAAGTTTTATACTGAAAATCCAGAAAATTATATACTTCGACCATATATCTTCAGTTTACAACCCTACAAGAAAAAGTTATAGATTTATATCGGATAAGTGATGAAAACCATATCTTAAAATTTAGCTTTTTATGTATAAACTGGGTAGAGTTTCGTATTTGAACAAATAAAATGATAGGTTCATATGATTCAGTGAAAATTAACTAATCTGAAGCTTAATATTAACCGTATGACAAAGAAAAATGTACTTATTAACTGATTTTTCGAGCTTATTTTTTGCGATTAATCGCTCAAATACTATGATAAATATCGGAGAGGAGAAGAAAAAATAAACCTCTCTTTCTCTCGTTTTTTTATTATTTTATTTTCTTGTACAACGTTTAATACTGAAGATCTAGAAAATTATATACTTCGACCATATATCTTCAGTGGTGATAAAAATCGGAGTGATGAAGAATAAAGAAACATATATATTTCTTTTTTTACAGTCCACGTAAAAAAAATTAAGTTATAGATTTATATTGGATAAGTAGTGAAAACTATATCTTTAACTTAAGCGTTTTATGTATAAACTGGATGCAATTCATTATTTGAGCAAATAAAAAGATACTTATATGATTCAGTGAAAATAATCAATTTGAAGTTTGATATTATTAACCGTATGGCATAAATTAATGATAATTACTAAAGTACTTAATATTGTACGATCGTTCGACTGTTTTTCGCGATTAATCATTGAAATGGGGTGATAAATATGGGAGAGGAGAAGAAAAAGTAATAAGGCGTCTATTTTTTTTCACGTAAAAAACTAAAAATATGAAGATTTCTAAACTTTGTCAATATATCGTCAGCCAAAATAATTTTTTTTTAGATTTTTCCAGCATAAGTAACCAAAACCCTATTTAAAATTTAGCTTTTTTTGTATAAAAGGATATACATCTATATTTGAAGAAAAAATAAATGATAGGCTTACAAGTTTCAGTCAGATTTGGATAATTTACTGCTGTTTGTAGGTTTGAATTTTATCTGCTATTTTGTAGGTTTGAATTTTTTAATATTAATTTATTGAACTCATAAAATCGAATACAATTTTTATTCATAACATATTTTGATCGGTTTTTAATATAAATCACTATTAACATTTCTTTGTTCTATTGTCAATTCTTATAATTTATAGTGATTTTTTTCCGAGAATTTCAATTACTCATAACATTGTAATAATTCTGAAAAGTATGCTCTATTTTCTAAACGATTAATAACCGATTTATAACGAATTTTTTTTTCTACATAAAAATTTATTAATCTGTAGGTAATCACCAGAATTAAGACGATTAATTTAAACAAAGTAAGATTATATATGTTTTATTCAGAATTTAATGTATAAAATTTCATTGCTGTAAAATTATATTAAGAAATAGTTATAAAAAAACTTTAAAAAAATCTTTAATAAATAAGGCTAGCATTCTAAATAATCAGCATTTGTTATTAATTACAAATATTTTTGCAAGCACATTATTTAGATTATCTTTCAGAAATACTTCAAATTAAATCTAGAATTCCTGCCTTTTTTATGTAATCACTTTATTTTGTTTCAGTACAAATATTTCTGTAAAATAAAATTTTAAATGTCTAGTAACTTTTCAATGAATTAAAATGAAGAAATAATGATTTTAATATTTCTCTTCTGATTTTGGAATGGCTAAAAAGCTACTAATTATTATTTTTGAAAAATTTTGAGATCCTCTTTCAATACTTTAAAACTAGAATTATAAATTTTAATGAATGTTTAATTATAGATAATAAAAGCAGCCGTTTTCATAAATCATGAAAAATAATGATGAAACTCACAGCTTGCTTAAAAATCAAAACTCAAATTTATTTTTAGTATGCATTTATCGTTCAAACATTAAATTTTAAAGCTAAGAAATTGTAAGTTGTCATTTTTTAAAAATTGCGTTAAAACTGTACGATTATGACTGGGAAGTATATATGCCCGAGGTTCCAGTCTGGCTTGAACACAAAACAGTGTTTTGTCTCTTTTCAATGTAAAATATAATGACAGGACTGAAAAAAAAAACAATCCGAGGTTCAATTTAGTTTTCCTGCACTGTGACGAATTGGGGTCAAAGATGTAACAATTTATCTAGAACGACAATAATCTTCACTAAACGAATGTATCAGAAATGAAATTTCAAGTAATTCTTGATCCAAAAATTTATCATTCGAATAAAATTATAAACGTATATTGTTAAAAAATTATAAAATTTTATTAAGTTAAAGAATAAACAATTAAAAATGTTAAAAAATTAAGCAACGGGGGAAAAGAATAATATTTTCAATCGACTACTACTAATAAATGAATTTATGCAAACTCATTCGAGAGCTCTTTGGAGTGTTACTTAAAAAAATGTCGCCAAAGCAGGGTCCACAAAACTCACTAGCGCCAATAGTGATTATAACTACAGCTGGACAAAATCTCCTGACCTAAAGTGGGTAAAGCACAAAAGGGAAGGGAGTTTTATGAGGCAATTATGGTCCGCCGGGAAGTTCAAGTGGGGGATGGAAATTCAAACTCGTTGCTGGTACAACAGTTGTACCACCCCGTAAGGAAAGGTAAAAATATTCTTGGTACAACTGTTGTACCGCCCGTAAGCTAGAGGTTAACAGCATAATATATATAAAATATAGTTACGAAAGAACTTAATAGCATGCCTTTTGAGAGTTTTTGGCGATTAGTCGTTGGAATGCGGCGATAAACCACTCGGAAGAAAAATATCTGATCGGATAAAAAAAGTAACCCTTTATTCCTCTCTTTTTCTAATTTGTTGTACTAAGTTTTATATTGAATATTTGAAAAAGCATATGCATCGACTATATTTCGAATACAATCGACAGAGGAAATTATATATTCATCTCCGATAAGTGGTAAAAACAAATTTATTAATAAAAAAGCCCTTATTCTTACAGAATATTATTTTATCGCATTAAAAACCGAATTTTCAAGCTATGTGCCTGGTTATTTGGAGAGAAAAATAATTTCTATTAGAAGATCATTAATACTTCAATGGAGTTATCACTCTAATTAAATAGTTGAACCAGAATTCTTATCAATGCTATTTTCTTTATCATAAAGATTATCACTTCAATGATTAACCCATCAATTGTAAAATATCTATAACATGTCAATAATGAATTTTTCGAATGCGTTGGTATTCATTTCTGGAGGCTATCATTGTTTCACATTATAAAAATAATTTCATTATAAATTCTGCACATAATTTTCTAAAAAGGCTTTCAAAATTATTTTTCTTCATTACTCCAATCCAATAACTATATCAATGTAATGGAATTTCTCATTCCTGCCAAATTACTTTTTTATTTCTTTTTGTCGGTAACTGCATTATAAGAACTTAAAAGAAGCTTATCACGCCAAAAAAAATCATAATTTTTAAGGAAAAATACATATTTTTGTTACATTTTTATTACCTTATTTAGTGATTCAGGTGCCTGTTGGAAATATTAATCGGAACATGTAAACAATTTGTAATTTAAAAAATATTTTACTTTAGGCTTAGCCGGCGCGTTAGCACAGAGGTAGCGCTTCTTCCTTGTGATCTGGACGTTCGAGTCCCGGTCAGAACATGGTTGTTCTGTATTCTATATGTGAATGTGCACACCCCTCCTTTAAAAAAGAAGTTGTGAAAGCTTCTTGTTAAGTGTGTGTCATCTTCATATGAAATAGAAGTCAAACATATGTCCTCGGGTGCTCAGGGGTCCATACCCTGAGAACACACTGCACCCCTCCTTCCGTTGTAAAGCGGAAACATCATCATCACTTTAGGCTTATTTTAAAGGCCCAGTCTTATAGAAACATTTATTCATATCAATAAAGGAACAGATTATTTGACCATTCATTGGCAGCAGTGCCTTTATTGCTGGAAGATATTTTTTATTAACTGTTAAATTATTTCACAAATGTATAGAGAGGACATATAAATGTCGCAAAGTTGTGTGTGTTAAATGTACAATATTTGCAACATAAGACATTCAATTCCCTCTTTTTAAATTATAGAGTCTATTTTTTTTAAATTCATAGTCCTTTAGCATCGATATGTTCTTGATATACCAAACCAATAATGATTAATTTTCGAATATATTGACAGCAGCGTCATAATCAAACTTGAAATATATCCCAATTTTTCCTCTATTTCTTGTGTACGCTAATTCCATTGGAAGATCTCTGATAACGCACATCATGTCAACGGAATTAATTCACGTCTTTCAATAAAAACGGTATTTTTGTGGCACTTCTTTTGATTACTTTCTACCGATTGAAGAGTTGACAGGCGAAATAAATTAAAACGACTCATAAAATCGTGTCTCAGAAAGTATTAAAAAATGTAATTTGATTGGTTTCATTGGTTAATTTATATCAAACATTTATCGGATTCTTATAACGCTAAACTTTATTTATCAAATTCATTGACGGCAGTGCCCTAATGGACAAAACATCATTAAAAAAATATGAGTGCCACAGACCAGGAGTTGGCATCAATGATACAATATTTGCAATAGCCTACTTTAAATTTTATCTAGGGGCCTGCTTGGTAGAGTGTTGAACTCGTACTTCTTGAGTTACAGGTTCAAAGCTCACCGGCCAAAGGATTTCCCGAGTTTGTGGCGATTAGTGCTCGTTAAATTTTGTTTGTGGTCACAAAGTCCTCCATGTCGAGAGTAATACCACTGGGAGTACTGGGTCAGAGGGGATCGTTCTCGGTTCCAGGTCTAAATTACGATCTGAGATGTATGAATGACTTTGCATGAATGTAGTCCGCCCCCTAAAAAGGATTGTGACGTGTGTGTATCTAAGTCATACTCTTGGTCCTAGATGGCGCTAATTGTAAAACAAAGAGAAACAATTCTTAGGCTAAAAGTCTTCCGATCGTATCAGCGGAAGCTTGTCCACGGCTAGTGCCCTTAGTTACAACAAATGGTATCTTTTAAAGTCAAAGAGTATTTTTTAATTAATGTATCATCTGCATCAGAATGTTCTCGTTGTACCAATACCAAGAATGATTATTTTTCGAATACACTAATAGCAGTGTCCTCATTCTGGAACAATATCCTTCTGCTTCTAAGAATACTTCCGTTATAAATTCTACGCTTCATTTCCTAAAATTGAAGCAAGATGGCATCTTTCTCTGTTGTTCCAATCTAACAACTACGACAACGCAATAAAACTTGAAATATATCCCAATTTTTTCTGTGTTTCTCGTGTACGCTAATTCTATTGGAAGATCTCTGATAACGCACATCACGTCAACGGAAATGATTCACGTTTTTCAATAAAAATGGCATTTTTGTTGCACTTCTTCTGATTACTTTCTACTGATTGAAGAGTTTGCCGGAAAAATGAATCGGAACGACGGAATCATTCTTGGCTCAGAAAGTATAACAATTTAGCTTTATATTGTTGTTAATGTCGAAAAGAAAGAAAAGAAAAAGAAAACAGGGTCACTATTTTTTTTTTATCTTTAGTTTTCTGTTTTTAGGAGATAGTCGCTCTTATCATTTGAGAATTAGAGGAAAAAGTTCCATTAAGGGCTAGAGGAAAGTAAGAATGAAAAAAAGATTGAGAGAGGGAGAGAGAAAATATATAGTGACAGTAAATAAGCTGGGATTGTTATTTGGAGTTTTCCCGAGTAATTTAGCTGCTGCTTCACAAATCAATAAATGATCGGGGAAGAAGTTTGAAAAGTTCGAAAGATTGAAATTGTAGAGGTTTTTAAAGTAAGGATGAAATTGCGTCCAAAAAGTGACACAGAAAAATGATCATGCTGTTGCTATGGAAACTTCGTTTATCTAGAGTTCAATTCCAATCATATTTCCTTGTAAAAAAAGGCTACCAATATTATAATTTAGCTCTCTTTGTATACCAGATGATAGACCAAAATTACTATTTCTGTAAAAATTCAATTAAATCTTTTTTTATGTATCCTAATTCTAATGGTTTTCTAAATAAGGTAAATTCAAAAATTTTAAAACTTTTAAACCTCTTGCTAATAAAACACCATATATATATATATCGATATTTTGCTAAGTATCTCTCAGATTTTCTATTCCTTTTACCTAAAACTTGTGTAGTTTTGAAATGGAAGTAAATAAACTAACTATTCGAAAAACTTGAAGGTTTTGTCCAAACAAGATCACAATAAAAGATTAAAATGATATCAGCTATACATATTTCAATGTATCATGTCGGAACATAATTTCTTGAATGGCCAAGTACCTCTTTGCTCGTAAATTTAAATTATAATTTTATTCATTATAATTGCTTCGTTGAATGAGTCACTTTAGTATTGCGCCGGCTTGCTGGCACAGGGGTAGCGCGTCTGCCTCGTGTTCAGGAGGTCCCGGGTTCGAGTCCTGGTTCGGGCATGGTTGTTATTCTGTGTACTATCTGTGAGATGTGTGAATGTGCCCCCCTGTAAAAAGGGGTTGTGCAAGCGAATGAGATGAGTGTGTAGCAAAAGTCGTACTCTTGGCCCTAGTTGGCGCTACTTGAAACAAGAGGCGCTTCCCTCGGCTTAAATCTGCTGCTGGGTCCAGCAGCGAGCTTGTCCATAGGCAAGTGCCATTAGAAACAACAACAACAACTTTAGTATTGCAAACGATCCAAAAAATTTTGTTTCGCATTTATTGTTTTAAAAAAATATATTTTCTATCTATTTCATTTCCTCTAATCACGTGCCGAAAATGACATTTTTCTAAGCTTTATTTGCGGTAGTAATTACCTATTTTTTTAAATAACAGCTTTTGTAAATTCAATGGCAACTCGTTATTAAAAGCTGAATTTTTGGGATTCTCGTGCAGAAAATAAAATTTTTATTTTTCGCCAACGAATTTTTGTTGACGTCACAAACCTCCTTCCCTAAATAATATCATGTTCTGACATGATAAAAATTATAAAAGCAAATTGAAACAAATAATATTTTTAAAAAGTCAATTTCTACTTAAATTAACAAAGATTTATTTTTACTTTAAATGAAAATAAGACCAGTATAATTATTAAACTTATATTCATATATTATAATTACTTGGATATGATTTTAATTATAATTTTTTTTATTCTGAGAGTTATTATTTTCAGGTAACGAACAAATAATATAAACAAAATGAAATCCATTCCTACTTAGATCAGCAAAGTAAAATTTTATTTTAGTTACTTTTTATTAAATAATTACAATTAATATCAATAATTTATCAAAACATTATTGATTATCGTATCAAACTTGAATTCTTTACGTAAAAAATACTATATTCCTTGATTTTGTCGATTGAGCTACTGTCTGTTGATTTCAATTTTTACAAAGCTACTGAAACTCTATTAAAGTATTCAAAATTAATTACATTTAACTAAATAATTAATATTTATAAAAAAAACTGTATTACCATAAAGTGTCATCCACTACAAGTTTTGAAAAGGTTATTTGAACTTGAGTGGATGAATCAAAAGTAATATATTAACGAATACAAATCTGAACAAGATATACAAATATATATATACGGACATATATAAACAACAACATATATAATGTTATATATAATAATA
>JAOUZG010050060.1:789227-828055 GCA_026289955.1 Argiope argentata | reverse complement strand
TACTAAAGGAAAATTGACTGAATGTTCGTTCTTAAACTATTTGAAGATAACACTCTTGCTTTATATATTCCATATACAAAAAAGTAAAATAATAAATAGAAATTGTCTGATCAATCGTTTTCAAACTGTATGAAGATAACACTCTTGCTTTATATATTCTATATAACACCACATAAGAATTATCTAAAACACCACATAAGAATTAACTGAACAGTCGTTTTCAAACTGTAAGAAGATAACACTCTTGCTATATATACTACATATACAAAAAAAAGTAAAATACAAAATGAAAATTAGCTGAACGTTCGTTCTCGAATTGTTTGAGGATAACACTCTTGCTTTATAAATTCCATATACAAAAAAGTAAAATACTAAATGAAAATTGACTGAACTTTTGTTCTCAAACTGTTTGAAGATAACATTCTTGTTTTATATATTCCATATACAAAAAATTAAAATACTTAATGAAAATTGACTAAATGTTCTTTCTCAAAATGTTTGAAGATAACACTCTTGCTTTATATATTACATATACAAAAAAGTTAAACACTAAATGAGAATTAACTGAACAATCTTTCTCAAACTATTTGAAAATAACACTCTTGCTTTATGTATTACATATACAAAAAAGTAAAATACTAAATGAAAATTGATAGAACATTCGTTCTTAAACTGTTTGAAAATAACTATCTTGCTTTTTTATATTACATATACAAAAAAGTAATATTCTAAATGAAAATCGACTGAACGATCGTTCTCAAATTGTTTGAAGATAACACTCCCGCTTTGTATATTCCATATACAAAAGAGTTAAATGTTAAATGAAAATTATTTTAATATTATTTTTTTAACTCTCCATTCGATATATTTTTCAATTAAGAATGAAATCCAAGCGATTATCTTAATTTAGAAATTAGTAAGTTATTTCACGAGATTACAAAACAGTTATACTACTTCAAAAAAGGAACAACAAAATTCGTTTTACAAAACTTTTAATCAAAAATTATTAGCAGAAAACACACACACAAAAATCACTGTGTGAGATTAAACGATGAAATCACATTTCTTCATACTATTATATAATGACAATTCCAAATCTTATTTAAAATATTTAAAAATTCCTCCTCAATTCTTAACCTTTACTTAAATTATTTTTACCACACCGAGAAATGGTGTTTAAAACTAATCAGTAAAATTTCGGGCGAATTATATCAACATTTACACTTCGTTTAAAAAAGATCAGTTCAGCCACAGATATTTTTTTTTGTTCCTTAACAGTTAAGTGTAATAATATAACCGGAGGAGAAAATTAACCTTCATTTTTTTTATTTTTTCTTTCTTTTCTAAGCCTTATCTCAAGATGTTCTTCTATAAACATAAAAAAAGGAAGAAACTGTTCCATGTTTGCTTTTAAGATTAGCTCTCTTCTTTCGAATTTTATGGAAATGTAGAGTTGGTTGAGGAATTTGGTAATTTCATTACCGACAGACGAAGAACGTCTTAATTTTGCTAACTGGAGTAATGGCTAATTATACATTTTGGATGGCAGTAACTTTCAATCGTTTTTGGAATGGGTTCATTTGAGGAATTTGTGTGTCAGTGAGATTTTTTTTAAAAGACTGATTGGATCTTTCGGAAAAAATAATTCGGAATTATAATCTATTATAAGATTTTTATTTTATTTTGAATTGAAAATGAATGGAATTTAAAGAGTAATTATTGGTTTAGAATTTTATTGAATGTTTAAAATGAGGTATAAAGCTTTTTGAGAAAATTAAATAGTTTAAGTCGAGTAATTTTTTATCGTTAATAGATAATAATAAATGATGGCACATAAATGTTAACTAATTTTGAAAAAATATTTCTCTAAGATTATTTCAAAAATTAGAATGTTAGACTATTATAAAAATCAATATTTATTTTTTTATACTGGAACGAAAATGAATGGAATTTAAAATTTCGTTATTAGTTTCAATTTTATTAAATGTTTTAGAATATAAATAATGTTTAGAAAATTCAAAGATAATGTATGTTTTAGTCCGAATAATTTTTTATTACTGATAGAATGTAATAAACAACGAAAAATATGGAGAACAGATTATTTTTAGATAAATTTTTGAGTCAGATTGAAAAAAGATGAGGAATTCAATATTTAATTCAAAAATTAGATTTTTTATCAAAAGTTGAAATTAAAATTACATAAACGAAATTCATTTATACAATTTCATATAATTTCATTATTTTTTTTATATTTTTGAATATATAAAATTAAATATTTTCTTATATGCATCGATTAAATCTTCTGGTATTTATTGATGATGTGATCACTTGCATTAAACGAATCTTAGTTATTGTTCTATAAGATGCTTTTTAAATATCTATTTGGACATAAAAAAGTAGAGGAAAAATTCACCCCCACGCCTTTCAAAAAAGGCATTTATTTTATGATTTCATTTCATATTTCCATTTCCTTTTTAAATTTATTTGAGCTTGCAAAAAGAGTTGTGAAATTATACAAATGAAATCCATCTATATAAATGCATATTACTTATTTTTAGATTTTTGGAGAAGATACTAGTAAATATATTCTTATTATAAGCTTCTGTTCAATTTTGTAGCATTTAAAAATTCATATGAAATTAGACTAGTTTCAGGATCTCTGTCATTCTTCATAAAAAAACTGTTCTGGATATCAAAAAAATTGACTTCGAAAACGACTATTTTTAATCTTTTTTTTTAAAAATCCATTTTTTGAGTTTGGAAAAAATATTGTTGATATTCTGCTCGATTAAAATACATTATAATTTCTTTTTTTAAAAAAAACTATACAAAAACTGGTACTTAGAGGAATTCGAAAATTTAATTCATATCAAATTTCTAAACCTTGTTTCGTGAAATTACAGGATCATGATTCTGAATATCCATTCCTTCAATTATTTTTTGGAATGATCTGATCCATGGAATAAACTATATTCCTCAAAAACAATCTGAAATCCCAGTGGAAAGAAATAGAGAAAAAATTAAGGCCTTAGTTTTGAGAATTACATGTGTTTAATTTTAAAATTTTATAATTGGAAAGAATGCTTTATAAATAATGAAATTCAGTTATAGAGAATATTGTTACAAGCAGACTACCTCTACGAAATCACGCCGAAATTGGCGATGTTTGACAAGGAGCTTCATACCAGCCGGGGTGTTTTGGTGGGAAGGAATAATCTGGTAGCCACAGGACCGTTCACGAAGCCCCACGTGCTTTTGGGAGCTCACTCACTCGGCTAT
This sequence comes from Argiope argentata, assembly GCA_026289955.1. Taxonomy (NCBI): domain Eukaryota; kingdom Metazoa; phylum Arthropoda; class Arachnida; order Araneae; family Araneidae; genus Argiope; species Argiope argentata. The sequence continues at coordinate 824,776 of JAOUZG010050060.1, read as the reverse complement.
ATAAGGGACAGGTTGCCGTAATTTCGGCAGTTTCCTCTCGGAAAAGAAGCGACTCGTTGTAGTGAGCTGATTGCTTTTCTCGCTTGTTATCAGTGAGCCGTGTTTACGTTTTCTGTTAACGTTGTATTATTGAGTTCACTGTGAATTACTGTTTGCTGTGTTATACGGTAGCTGTTTTGCAGTCTGTGTTTATTGCGCGTAATGCTTGCATTTACGCTGTAAGTGACTGTTGACTGCTGGATTGTGTTTATATGAAGTTTTACTTTATCAAGTCATCCTGTACATAACTGTAAATAGCTGTAAATAAGTTTGTTTGTGCTGTCCTCAAGTAAAATTCATTCAATCCGAACCCGCCACGCTAAAAACGTAACAATATTATTAAAATCCAAGTAATATATGTTATGTATATTTTAGGAATTTTTAGATATTATATTGTCTTTTTATCATGAAATGAGTTTATATATTAAACTTTCTGATGTCAGTTTATATATATAGCATAATTTTTAGTGCTTGACTAAATAATTTTTATTGTTTTATTGTCTGATTAAGATTAGGCCAAACATTAAAAAAATTGAATCTTTTAAAATGGAGTTGATGCGAAAATTTGAAAATTTTAATCAATTTATGAAAACTTAGAATAAATGAGTTTTAATACGTTAATATCTTTCATAAGAGAAAAAAATTACTCGAAAAAAATAATATCAAGAATTTTTCAAAAAAAAAAAAAAAAAGGATAAGTGACATTTCTTTACTGCGCGGGAAAATATTTCTAAAATTTATTGCAAATAAATTCAGCATTTTATGAGCACTTAGCATAAATGCACTTTAATGCACCGATATCTTTCATAAGAAAAAGAAAATACTCAAAAAAATAATATTAAGTATTTTCCGAAAAAAAAACGAAGCCGTATTACTTTACTGCGCTGGGAAATATTTCTAAAATTTAGAGTAAATAAATTGCTACAAAGGGCAGTAAATATAAAAGACTACATACACCTGAAATTTTAAAAATATTTTTTTCTTTTCTTGCACATAAATATAGTAAATAGAAAGAATAGTGTAAAAAAGAAAAGAAAAAAAAACTCCAAATTTAAACTAAACTTTACTTTTTAAATCTCCCTCTTTTTAAAAAAATACACTCTTCGAAAATTTCCCTCCGTCCTGTCCTGTGAGATAAGACAACAGAGTTAACTGTGACAAAGGTAACTCAAAACCTTTTTCAGTAAGATGGTTGACATTTTCTATACGATCTTTACATTAAATTTGCAGATTTCCATAAAATTTTTAGTAAAATCTGTTCAAAGGGCTTTCTTGTCTCAGACTGTTAAGAATAGAGATTAACATAAAATCAAAAGAGCAAGATAGATAAGTTTCGGCAAAATTATTTGACATCTTTATTCTAGACACTGTAATGTTTGGTTCAAAACTAATAAATGGTTAATTGCCTATCGGTTTTCATAATAAATTCAAAAACTCATTGTCAAAAATATGAATACGGTAGCTTGTTTTTCGAGTACTATTGTAATTTTTTAAATCAAAATTTTGTTTGAATAGATTGAGAAAATCAAGTCCACAGCACAAACGCGATATCCGGGTATTATTACAGGGATGCTATCAATTAATCGACAAAAAATTCATTCACCAAATATCACAAAAGAGATTCAGTAATAATACAGGGTACTAACGTATTAGACCGTCTTCGCTGGCGATTGTCAATGATTTAGTAACTCATTGGCGACGGATTTAAATTTGGCGATAAAAAATCAACGGATTACACCATTGCCAGATTGTCATAATTGGCGGTTTAGAAACTCATTGACGATGACATCGAATTTGGCGATAAAGTCGAATACGTAAGTACCAAATACACAATTCACGCCAAAATTTAATATTGCTGTTGTATTGCAAGCCAAGACCACTCATAACTTGCTCTGGCATAACAAATTTATTGTACCGGGTGTCTAAAAGTTCCCGTACTCCAAATTTAAAAAATCATTTTCCATGATTTTTTTTCAAGTACATTAAATTTTACCATACGAGTATTGAAATCTTGGACACGCTTGAAGCTTTTTTCGGCGATCGATTTATCTCAAAAAATCTTTGACCACCTCGATCCCCTGATCTAACCATCCCGGACTTTTATCTTTGGGGATATTTAAAGGACAAAATTTATGAAGGTGGTCCTCAAACAATAGATTATTTGAAAATCGCAATCACCCAAAGGATACAAGAAATCACTCCTAGCATGTTAAAACGCGTTTCGAAAAACATGCGAAAACGAGTTCGGCTTTGTCTCCAAGAAAGGGGTGGACATTTTGAACCTTTATTATAAGTGTAAGTTCAGTATTTTATCCTTAGTTATGTTAAAAGTGCTTTTTATCTTTGGCATATAAATAATTCTTTTTAAACCTACTGTTTTTGTAAAATAAATTCACAAAATTGTAAAATAAATTCACATTCATTTTCCTAATACTTTTTCCAATCGGGAACTTTTTGGACACCCTGTAGTTTATGAGAGAAAGTTTTGAAGTGAGTTTTCCAGGAGATTTAGCTTTAAAATAATAATAATAATAAAAAAAAAGGTAGGTTTTGAATACAACATTTTTTTATTTTTATATACATAAAGTCAAGCATCGTGAAGATTGCATAAAAAATGTTTTTGTCAGTTATACCTCTTAAATTTTGAATTTTATATAAAAATCATCTCCAAAAAAGGTTTTACAGCAACAACTGATCAGCATTATTATTTTTATTTGTGATACTCCTTAAAATAATTTTTCGTTAGTTTATTTTTCCTACTTATAAAATATATTCTCCTCCGAAATAACAACATCAAAAAATCGTTTGCAAATAGAATCATTGAAAGTCACGTGATACAGATTAAATGGAATATTTCTATTTCATTTAAGGATATATTTGTTTAAATTCTTTGTCTATTTTGAAACATTTGTATGGTGATCGTAATATTTATTCACAACATTGATTACGTCATCATTTATGAGGCATGCGCTGTATTAGTTTTCATATAATTGATATCAAATAAAAATATAGCAAAAAGTGGCATTAATGAGCTTCAAAAGATGGCTTACGGCAAAAATCTTATAAATATTTTAAGATTATTTATTAACTTTTTATCCTCGTCGAAATTTTAATATTTATCGTTTGGCGCTGAAAAATGGTGCTAATTATTCATATATTTTTTCTCCAATGTAATTTGGAGAAAAATGTTTGTTTTTGTTTGGATCATCAAAACATGCGTCAATCAAACTTTTTTTTAAAAGTTTTTCTAGAAAATATTTAGTTGCGCCACAAATAGGGTGTAATGGAATATTTTTTAAAATAATTAAAAGAAAATTTATTCATGTTCTTATTTTATTTTAGAAGCAGTTCTCACGTAAAAAGAAATAAAAAGGAGTTGTTTTTTTTAGAAAATTTAATTTATAAGGGAAAAGCATATGCCCCTTAAAATCGAAGAAAACAGACTGCGTTATAAAGTAATTTGAAAATTTAACTCACATATTTCACAATAATGTTACGATCCTTATAAATTTGTAATTAAACCAGGAAAAATTAAAATAAAAATTATCAAACCAAAAGTTTGATGGATCTTTGTTATTTTTCTCTCCATTTTTAAATGAATAAATTCAGTCTTATTTTTCAAAACAAAAACTAAAAATATTTTTTCGTTTATAAAAAGAAATATATATATATAGATAAGAAATAGCAAAGAAGATTTATATATACAAAGACATTAAGTATTAAAATTATCAGAACTATACATCAATAATATAGATAATCATTTGTAGCATAGTAATATTTATCGAAAGATTTGCAATTTGCTTCATGTTATGTATATAGTTAAAAATTGCATAAAATGCTCTTCATAATAGATCATTGTATCTAAAACTACCATCTTGTCAGAAAATTTTTTTCACGTAGTTTTTCATTAAAAATGGATGTTTTTAAAAACTGTAAACGTATTGTTATTAAATTATTAAAACTTTAATAATTTTACCGGATAACTTTGAAACACATTACTTTACAAAAATGATTATATGCATAAATTTACAAACTGTAAAAAAAGAAACTTACAATTTGACATGTATACATAATAACAATTATGTTTATTATGATTATTATTATTCAGGAGATCTAAAATCTGGAAATTAATGAAAATCCCGAGTTTCAAACTTTTAAAAATAGCAACACAGTAAGACCCCGCTTAACGCGGGGGATACGTTCCATCAAAGTAGAGCGTAATGCGAAACAGCGCTAAACGAGGCTATCTTTACATGTAAATATTGGGGTTAGGGGAAGATGGCTAGGAAATTGGTTAGGTATTAGATTTAAAAAGTATGTTTTTTTAATAAAAATAAAACCAAACATTTATTTCTTAAAGCCCAAACTAATACCACATTATTATTTTTTGCAAAAATAAAAACAAACGAATAACAAAGCGAATATTCTTAAAAAAGCAAATAAAATTCTAAGTCAGTCATATTTAGTTAGCCTTCCGCGTTTTCAGTGTTCTGCCTTTTTGTGACAAAAGCATCTAATGTTGTTTGCCTTTTTCTTTTGCGTTGTTCTCTTAAAAGTTCTTCATAAACGGATAGAGCATCTCTAACATCGCGCCTTACTTTTGAGCTCCTGTCAAAATTCGGATCATTTTCAATGAATTGATCCATTATTTCAATTATGGTAGACAAACTCCTTTTTACAGACGCCATCGAAAGTTCTTTTTGCTCTTCTTCTGGATCACTGCTGTCAACATTTTTGTTTTCTTCTTGTTCAGTTAATTCTTTGAGCTCATCATTAGAAAGACTAGCCGCTGCTTCTTGAATTATTTCTTCTTCCACATTTACCCCTTCAAAACCGGTTTGCTTCCTTAATTTCACTATATCTTCCACTATTTCATCCACATCGACAGAGTGTCCAACGTCATCGCTCTTACTTAAATCCGGCCAAATATTCTTCCATACTCCTTTTAAAGATCTTTCTGTTACCTCATTCCAAGAAAGACTTATGTTTTCTACAGCATCCACGATGTTGTAGTTTTTCCAAAATTCTCTTATGGACTGGTTCTCTTCTCCGTCTGTGTTTTCAAACATTTGCTTAAAGGTTCGACGCAAGTAGTAAGCTTTAAAATTTGATATAACGCCTTAGTCCATTGGTTGAATTAAGGCAGTTGTGTTAGGCGGCAAGAAAACCACTTCGAAGTGGAATGCATGTTGTTAAGTCTGATAAATTTTTTTGGTTGCCTTGGAGCATTATCAATTAACAGAAGTGCTTTTTGTTCAAGTTTTTTAATTTCGCAATAACGTTTAACAGACGGGCAGAAATGTTCAGTGAACCAATCCTGGAAAATTTTCGCAGTTATCCATGATTTTTAATTAGACTCCCAAATTACAGGTAAAGTTGATTTTGCATATGCCTTTCATCGCTCTTGTGTTTTTGGAATGGTAAATTAGTAATGGTTTTAATTTAAAATTTCTGCTTGCGTTACCACCTAGTAGAAGGGTTAAGCGATCTTTTGCAGATTAAATCCTGGAGCCCGTTTCTCTTCACGGGATAGAAATGTTCGTTTCGGCATTCTTTTCCAAAACAAGCCTGTTTCATCAACATTAAAAACCAATTCTGGAGGATAGTTTCCTTCTTCAATTATTTTTTTTTAAATATCGCTGGAAATTCAGCCGCCGCTTTTGTATCACCACTTGCTGCTTCTCCTGTAATCTTTATGTTGTGAAGGTTATTTCGATGTTTAAATTTATTAAACCATGCTCGACTAGCAACGAAAGTTTCACTTTCGTCAATTGTCTCAGCCTGAATGTAACTAAAAATTCTTCTAGCTTTTTCCATTATGATAGATTGGCTTAATGGCATATTGCGGTCAATTTCGTCGTCAATCCATATAGACAGTCGTTTTTCCATTTCCTCTATGATATTATTTCTAGAACGGGTAATTCTAGTTGCAGAGCTTGACGTAGTTACAGTTGTCGATGACAGTATTTTTTATTTATTCTTCATGATGGTCCTTATTGTTGAAGTTGGCAAATTCAATGAAGCTCTAATTAGAGTTTGACGTTCACCAGAATCTAATCTTCTAATAACTTCCATTTTAGTTTTGAATGAAATGCTTTTTATGGTTGCTTTCTTTTCTTTTTCATTATCAACCATAGTAAAAAACTAAAGATCAAAATATTTGACACTGTAATATAGTATTAAATATGTAAATTAATGCCTACTTACAATAATGTCAACAAATGTTTCCAATAATAAAAATATGTCTGTACAATACCGCACCAAACAAGAAATACAAGTACACCCTTTCGGATATGTATTTGAAACCTATCGCTGCATAATATTTCGGGGAATGCCCGTATGCTGAGAGTTATTTCGTGGAATCCCCGGGTTGAAATAAAAGAGCGCTAAACCGAAACAGCGTTAAGCGGGGTCTTACTGTACTTTAAAGCAGAAAAATTCGAACAAATTTTCAAATTAGAAAGACTTCAATATTTTAAATTGTTGCTATTTTGGAAAGATATTTTAAAATGATAATGTTTGCATAATTTGAATTGAATGAATTATCGTAAAATATTAATATCTGTCATATCATATGCAAATTGAGATATGGAAATAATTGACATGTTACAACGATAAAAAAAATTAGCTCCTTTCCGTTAGCCAACTACCAGCAAAAAATCGCCAAATATTGTAATATTCCGTCAAATTTTTTACAGTGATTTCGAAGCGAAAAATAGCCACATAAGGTAAAAGACCCCAACAAATTTCTTACAGTGATTTTAAAGCGAAAAATTGCCAAATGATGTAAAATTCTGAAAATTTCTTACAGTGATTTCAAAGTGAAAAATCGTCACATAATGTAAAATTTCGACAAATTTTTTACAGAGATTTTAAAATGAAAAATCGCCACATATTGTAACATTCCGACAAATTTTTTATAGAGATTTTAAAGCGAAAAATCGCCAAATGATGCGGAATTCCAACTAATTTCTTAGTGATTATAAAGCGAAAAATCGCCATGTAATAACAATTCCGCCAATTTTTGAGTCATTTTAAAGCTAAAAATCACCAAATAGGGTAACATTTCTCCAAATTTCTTTCTTGATTTTTAATTGTCACCCGTCTAATGGAACAGTAACAAATATTGTTTTTAATATTCAACAGGACAATATGATAGACCAAAAATTATTAAAATAGGTAGGGTGTTACTTTTTAAGTAATGAATGGATACTTACAAATTGCTTTTTTAAATTTTAATAACACGATTTCGTATTTAAAATTCATTAAAATTTAAAATTACTCCATATTTTGGAGCATATTAATCCCATAAAATCTACCTTTATATATTTAAAATTAATTTTTTTAAAAAAACACTTATTACATTTCCATGAAACTTTATTATTTAACTTTATTTTTTAAAAGTACTTATGAATGCGCTTAACTGTAAAATTTCCTATTGCCTTATTTACTATATTTATACTCACGTACATAGCTCTTATATCGAATACATGATTATTTGTGTATGTGGGCGACTTGTTTTTGCTATGTAAGTTAGAGTGAATTATGGAAATATAAAATCCAGATGAATCAAATATAAAAAGTCATCGCATCATGGAAAGGGTCATAAAAAGAATCGAAATTACCACCATTTCTTTTGTTATATTTTTTTTAAGTATCCACGTTTACAAACATTCTACCTGACAAATAGATTTCAATCATGTGGGCTTCACTCAGATTTTCAAAATAATAAAAAAATTACATCAAATGAATCTCTAAGGTTTAACCACTAGAAATTTACCAAACTTCGAAATTTGGGGGGAGGGGCTTTAAGATATTTCATCTTTTTTACTTTGTATATCAGACTTCTGTCGTTTGGATTTATCCCAAGTTTACAAAATAATAGACAAGAAGATTTTAGGGCACAGGTCTAATTTGTAGAGATTTAACAAAATCCCCCCAAAAAATAAATGTTAGGGTTGTTACAAAATATATTTTATCTTTCTTTACTTCATATATATCAGGTTTCCATTATGTGGATTTAGACCAAGATAACAAAATAATAGGAAAAAAAGGCATTAGGACTCAGGTTTAAATGGTAGTGAATCATCAAAATCCAAAAGTTAATTTGGGGGGTTGTTATCATTTCATCTTTTCTTACGTCTATTCAAGAAAATAATAAATAAATAAAATTATAAATAATGAGGAACTTCTGAAAAATTTTCGATGAAATCCTGAAGATACTCATTATATAGATGCTCATTATACTTGTAATCTTGAAGTGATGAAAGTCTGCGAACTTGGGAACATTTTGGTGAAACAGATTTTTTAATCATCAATTATTTTATTTTTTGTTAACATTCAATAATAAGCAAAAGGACATTAGTTGAATCTTACTTATTGCGATTCATCAAACAAAAAAATAATTTCAACATAGTTACAATATTTTATCTTCCTTTAATTCATGTACCAGAAAGTAAAAGAAATAAATAATAAATGAATGAAGATAAATTTCAGAATTTTTTTATATGTATATCTGAAGCCCTTATAAAGAAGATACTCATGTACCAGAAAGTAAAAGAAATAAATAATAAATGAATGAAGATAAATTTCAGAATTTTTTTATATGTATATCTGAAGCCCTTATAAAGAAGATACTCAGAATACCAATCCTTGAAGTGACGTATGCCTGCGATCAATTATTTTAATTATCAATTATTTTATTTTTCATTTTCTTAAAATAATAAAAACCTTAGAAATTCATCAAAATAAAAATAAAAAATAATTGGAAATATATCAATATTTTATCTTTCTTTATACCATATACAAAAAAGAAAACCCCCAAAAATATTATTAACATCTGTAACATTTTTCAGATACAAATCTGAAGCATCTATAAAGAAGATAACACAGTGTATCAACTTCTAATCCTTGAAGTGACTTAAACCTGCCAACTTGGCGACATCTTGGCGAGACATTTTTTTTAAAATTACTTTCATCAAAACGACACCTTCCGCACACAGAGGAAGACAAAGGGAAGAAAAATGTCTTCAAAGAAAACACACGCATTGATTTGTGGTGGCGGATTAATTGATTGGTCCCGGTTGAAACTTGTGAAGAGGCGGGAATCCTGGACTCGCCAGTAATTAATCGTGACATAATTAATTTTCCCCCGCAGAGCTCAATTCAGGGGCCGATATGGGAGGGGTGCTACAGGTTTATTCAAACAAAAGATTTTTAAAACGTTCTTTTGCCAAGCATGATTTTTTTCCGGTTCGCTTTTCTTCTTTCTTTTCGAGATCATAAATCGTATTCATTGGGAAAGGCAATAAATGTCTTTCTGAGAACAATATCTAGTAATTCGCTGATTATGTAGTTGTTATTGTTAGGGCTTTTGTGTAAATTTCGATGTAAATTGTGTAAATATTTGCAAATAGTTTAGTTGTTCAAAAGTTATTTATAATAGAATCGCGCGTCAGCGAGAAAAGACTGCTTTAAGGGAATTACCTACAGAAGATTGTCATATTTGACTAATTTGGCGATATAGTTGTTTTGGCGACATACTGAGGTCGCAAACGGTTTTTACTACTCACTAAAATGTGCAGTGGAAGCTAAGAGATAAAGACTTGCTCCTAGAAAACGTTGGAGAAATTTCCACACTCGCCTGGTGGCCGCGGTGACCTTGTGTTAAAGTTTCAGCTCGTTAACCTTAGGGATTCAGGTTCCATACCCGATTCCACCGAAGAACTGTTGTGTAAGGGGAATCAATTGAACGTTAAGCCCGTGATGGTTAAACGTCCTCCTGCTGTTGTGGTGTAGTGTGGTATGTAGAAGGGGGCTGCCAGATCAGGTATTATCCTCGTCAACTGAACGGGACTCAAAATTAAAAAGTCTGTCAAAATATAGCCCTAGTATTGCTTCAAAACGAGATGCTAATGTAACTAAACTTAAACCACGTTCACTTAGAGTGTCCTCACTGTTTATCGTTTGCCCATCCCACTTTATTAGGACGCTATATAATGCATGGCATGGGGAGGAGTTTAAGGCGTAGTAGTTTGGAAAACGAGCTACGATAGTTGACTTAGCTTGAGAGAGCGTCTTTTCTCCTTGGAGTACGTTCTAGAGCTTTGTTGTTACACGTAATTAGAGGATTAAACAGTGTTATTTCGCTGTGATGTATTTATAGCTTCCTTTGAGTCTATTTAATACGCATTTCTTAAACAGCAAAGTCTAATTTTTTTCAGCAACTTCACACCTTTCTTATGATAATATTCGTCATAGTATTGTGTAAATATTGGTACTTTTTTACGAAATATATATATCTACTACGAATAAAGATGTATACATATGCTTGGTGCTCGACAGGCTAGCCTATTTTATACATAAGACTGTCAAACTTGGTATATGAATATACATCTCGGAATTATTGTTTATAAAATTTCTATTCTAATTTCTTATTCTTTAAAAATGTGACTAAATTTTATTATTTTTCATCATAAATTCAGAAACTATTACAGTATAAAATGTTATTTATGTCATAAAATTCAAAGCAGGATTTGTGTCATAAATAATTTATCCTACATTTATAAATAAAGGTATTGTCCCAGAGAAGGTTTTGAGGGGGAATTTAGCGTTATTACTGAATCTAACCTGCCATCCTTTATTAGCATTTTGGCTATTAATCCCTGGCATACTGTTAACAGAATCAAAGAATCGGTACTTAAGTATTAGACCGTCGGCGCCAACGGTTTAGTAACTCATTGGTGACGAATTCAAATTTGGCGATAAACCGTTGACGCCAAATAATTCAACAAAACTATATACGACAGTTAATATTTGATTATTTTTTTAAAAAAATAATGACGTTTTTTTGCCAATATTGGCGATTTAGCAACTTATTGGCGAAGTCTTCAAATGTGGTGATAAAGATAGACGGTCTAATACATAAGTACCAAATAATCTAATTTCGGCTTTAGATGAGTTCTTTTCAACTCATTGAAACAAAAACAGAATTACATTTGTGTCCAGAAATTTCACACCGAATTTGATTCGTGTAAGTCATTGCATTTCTAAGTTGTTGCATTTACATGTTTCTAAGGGTAAAGACTGACAGATGGTTAAACTTCACGTCAGATTTGTCTCAACATTTAACAGTTGTATATACTACAGATGTTGAATCTGTATCACTAATCTTGTGTAGCTAACATGTTAATTCGTGTATAAACAGTCGAGCAGATTTTCTTAAAATCGATTTTGTTCAAAATTTTGATAGAACCACAAATTTTGCATGAAGATCGTATATCAAAATTCATCCATCTATCTCAAAACTTTTTTTGAGTTATTTTTGTCACAGACAGACGGACATTTACTAAAAATATGATTTTTCATCTCGAGAGGTGGAGTTGTTGGTAGGTCAAAAATCTACCAATTTTTTGTCGATCACAATATTTTACTACTAATAGGAGAAAAGTCAAAATTTCCCTTTCTGTTATACACCCCCCTCCCCCGATATATTTTATATCTTGGTTTGTTTATAAAATGTTTTAAAGTCTTTTTTATCATATCTGCTTCATTGTTCAAACCATTAATTTTTATACTACTGCTAATATTTTATCTTGACATTTGCTCTACTTTAATATGGTCTAGATATAATCATTTGTAAAGTTCTTTTTAGTAACTTTAAGTATACTATATGCTTTTTAAATGTCTTTCGAAATTTTAAAATATTTTCTCGTAAATCCATAACCAAAACTTGAAACTACTTTTTGTATTAAGGGATTCGGCGATAAAACCTTGAAAGAAAGAATATTTTTTGGAAAGTTTTTGGTTCTTTAATCTGTTTTTTGGTAACATTTACGGTTCCTTTTTTGAAAGCTTTTGGTAAAGAAAAAAAGCTATCCACCTGCAAGTTAAAGTGCAGCTAAAAAGTATAACGAAAAATGAAATAATTACCTCAATTAAGATAAAAATTGAAAGATAAAACCGAAGTTTTCCTTTTCGGAATCATAAATTATTCAGCAATATTTGCTTGTTATTGTTTGATTTTGTATCGAAATATTTTAAAGTATTAAAATTAAAAGAAACTACAAATAAAATTATGTTAATTATTAAATAATAACCATTTATCTAAAATAAATTATTCCAATTTATTTCTATCCTCAGGAAAAATTCAGTAATTTATACAATTATTTTGGATGGAAAATATGTGGCTCATAAAATTTTGAATATCACTCTATTAAATTTCTAGACAAAGACGTGTAAAGGTTCTATTTAAAAACAATGCACTCAAGAGAGAAAATAAGTACAATCTTTTAACCCCACAATCCTCATTTTAAGTGCATTTTTTTATGTCAACCTCAAAAAATATAACAAATTATAATGACACCTTTCACCCTGAAACTCAGAATAGAAGATGGGTAGACAATCTCAATTGTTTATCCCAAAAGAACCTTTATATATACACCAATAAGGGTGCATGTCAAACAAAAGAATGACAGTGGAGAACTTGTCCTTTTTTGTCCCTTTATTTCTTAAGCAAAAAATACCACAAAAAAACAAAAGATATGGGGGGAAAAACCTCCGTAAGAAAAATGAAAGATTATTTCCACAAAATGCAGCTAAGCTCCCAGGTATCGATTACACTGCCAGATTTGAAAAGTGTTTGCGCAAACGATAAATAAAATACACGGAAAAAAAGACTTCAAACGATAAATAAAACAAGAGCGAAAATGTGTTTGTATTTTCAATGTTCGTGTCTCCATGAAATAATAATAAAGAAAAAAACTGAATAGATTAACCCAGTGGTAATTTTTGATCGCGATTAATTATTTGTATGGTGAACTGGGTGGCAATTTGTTTTTCTAAGACATAAAAAATAACTAACACATGGGAATAAGGACACAGTCTTCGTGTATTAATTTTTATCGTACAAATATGATTTATTATGTTTTTAATAACATGAGTTTTTTGGAGAAACCCATTTGTAGTTATAATGCCTATGAGGTTTTATGCAAATGTGTTGCTACAAAGCAGCTGCTTTTTGAGTCGCTCATTAAATATGTCTGTTTTAAATAAACAAAAATAGTTTGAGTAGAATTAATAATTTTTATTAAAGGCTCGTTAAAAAAATTACTTTTCGTCATACTTTGTTCGCTGTTTACAAAAAATCACACGCATTTTTCTCTGTTTTTTGGAACGTTTCTTGGCAGTTCTCTGTTTAGCTATTAACCGTTATGAGCGTTTACATGATATTTTTATGGAATGAAAGCTATTAAATTTAACAAACAAATATTTTTGTTGATGGATATGTCTCAAATCATGCGAGTTTAAAACTAAATTTAAGAAAAATCAAAATTCTGATTATTTAATATTTCTTTTACTCATTATTTTTTAAAACTATTTTTGAACTAAATGAATATTTTTGCTACTCAGAAAGTTTCTCAAAAAATCTTAGTCCTATTACTTAATAATATTTTGTTAAATTTTAAAAGTACTTAAAAATACATAAACTTTTCATAGTGGTTATTGTTTTATTCTTTTATATTAAAATTAATGAGCTAGTAAATCTTATTGATTAATATTCCTTTAACGAATGAGAGGTACAAAATTTTATTTGCTTTCAAAATATACAAAGATATTCAATATAATATGAAAATGTAAATATCAGTTTCAAAAATGTGACAAATTTTTAAAAAAATCATTTTATGAAATGATCATTTGTCTTTCATTTCATTGAAATTATCATTTTTTCCCCTTCAAACAATTTTTAAAAAAAATCAAAATTATAATTGAAGATTCTTAAAAATGTATCTTATGGCAATTTTAAAATTTAAAACCTTTTTTAAGTTATATATACTAGAAATATATATATAGTCATTTCATTTAGTAGAAAATTTGTATGAATGATTTCAAATTTAAATGTTTTGGAATGAATTGTTTATAAACTGTCATTTATTCCCCTCTGAAAGCTGAAAACTAATCAATCTTCTAAAACCCTCTTGCAAAAATATATCCTCTAAATTTTTATATATAATCACATTTTCCCATAAACAATGTTGCTTCGATAACAACTTATGCCAAAACAATGTTTGATTTAATCTGAAACAAATGCTCAATTTCCTAGTAAGCTTATTTTTACTTTTTGATATCAAATATTTCATTTCTCCCATAAGTGGATAAACACAATTTCTGAACAACAAGCTTTATAAACTATTCTTCCCGAATACCCTAATTATAATAATATATCAAGCCATAATTCCATTGAAGAATAGTTGATATCAAAACTGCGACAGAAAAAAAATATTAAATAATTTGCAAACAAAACATCCACAGCCAAAAGTTTGTGCTTCCGAAGTGCAAAAATAAAATAGCAAAACAAAATGTAAAAGATGCACAGTTAGAAAAAAAATGGCGCAGCTGTATTATTTTTCGGTGAAAATTAATTAGGTTTCAAAATTTACGGTGTTCTCTTTCTTCAGTCCTTTAATTAAAGGCCAGCGGAGAATTCAAATTACTAATTATCACTTTCCCAGCAGTAATTAGAGGGCATTAAATTCCTTGTTTTGCTTCCTGCTTTTGCTGTCATCTTTAGAATCACATTAGGTACCTAGGGATTGCATGGGGATGCTCCTTTTGCCTTTATGCACCGCTGGCCTTGAGTCAGGTTTTTTCCCCTAGCTGAATTCATTTTTTTAAACACGTTTGTTTAATTTTATTCCATTTCCTGTGCTAGAATCAGAGGGGGACGAGGTGGTTCTGGTGCGTTCAGGATGTTGTTCTCGAAGTTTGGATTGTACTTTAAGTTTAGATTTTCGGAAATTAGGTTAACTTTTACAAAGTTGATGCGAGCGGCTTAACATAGAATTTGAATTTCGCTCTTTTAAACAATTGATCTTATTTTCTTTTGTTGATGCTTAGAGCTGTTGATAATTATATTTTTATCACGGCAAAAAAAAACATTAAAAAATATAAAGGAATAAATTTTGGCGGGAAATTCTGAGGATTCGTTGGTCAGGATTCAGTTTGTAACATTCAAGTGAAAAACAAGAATTGATTTTTGTTTTATAAAAACTCTTACAAATGATTTTTTTTTAAAAAAATTGACAGTTATTCGAAAATCCTGACATAGTTCATTCAATTTGCTTATTTTCGAATATTTTGATGTAAACTTATTTTCTGGGTTTTTTCCTGTTCTTTTATAATTTTCTTAAAAATTATAAAATTTCTTAAAGCTGTTAATGTTATAGTTATATGTCCGATTAGAATCTATTAAAAACACGATGTATAGAATACAGAAGAGTATATATAATTTATAAATTCATGATATATAAAACTTTCAGTTTCGAATAATAGAATCATGAAATAGCGTTAGCGAAAATCCACCTTGTAAATTCGACATGAAAGAATTCCAAAGACAGATACTATAAATTAAGTGTTTTTAAACAAGAAAATGCTATACAAATGTATCAAAATGTATCCGAAGTATATGACAGCACAAAGACAACACTTAAATATATCAACAACTCACTTCTAGACAGCAGGTCATTAACTAAATAACAGTTTAAAAGAATAATATCCATTCTAAAACAACTGAGAAACTCTATATGCAACAAACCTTTCAAAGAAAGAAATCTCTTTCTTGTAGGCATCCTTTCTAGTAGGACATAAAATTGAAACTGCATATTTTATATTTGACCATACCATTTAAGCATGAATTATATCTATTCCTTAGAATTGCTAATGAAGATAAAATATAATATTTCGGAAGTTTTGCAAGTTTCAACTTCAATATGTAAATTTGAATGAAATATACTTTCAATCGATCATTAGAGATCCTATAGAATATACAAGTGTACAGTTCAATATTTGTCTTTTTACTCATTGCATGCCTATTTATTTATTTGCGTAACTTTATAATTTTTGAAAATTCATTTCTTTATTTTTAACTAGCCGAATTTGGCGACCAGTCGGTCCGCCAATATTAATGCCGACTAAAGGGTTAAATCATTTTTTTATATAACCTGGTCTCATAATAAGTTTTTCAACAAAATATTTTTAAGCTTCAAGTTTGGATAGTCATATAATTCACTTATACTATTATGTAGGCCTTAAGCAGTCCTATCTTTGAAGTCCGTATCTCTCTCTGATTTTCTATCAGTGCACGTAAAATTCACTTTTAAATTAAATTGAAAATGATGAAACTTCAATTAATATAAAGACCTCTTTACTCAATCTAAGCATGTCTTTAAATAAAACTAAGAACTGAAAGCAGAATACTCCGACATTGAAGTTTTATGTTCAATACAGAAATTGAAACATTATAATATTTTTTAATGATTTATAAGATTTAAAGGAATTATTCAACAAAAATTTCACAGGTTAATTGAAACCTTCAGTTTTTAATTTTATTTTTAGATGTATATAAATGCTCTCAATAATATTTTTTTAGGTTTATAAATATATTTCAAAAAATTATGGTTTAAATTCCTTTGGTCTTATAGATTCATATTTGTAAAATATTTTTAATATTTCAACTTCTAAATAAATAAATAAGCATTTCTATCTTTCTATTTCTTTAAATCTGGCTGATTTATTCAGTTCTGAATATCAATTGCTTTATGTTCGTCGTTTCTGTGAAATGACGTCATTTTCAAAGTTCGTTTAAGATTTCTTGCTTTTAAATAATTAATCTCGCTCTCAGAAGATTATCGTTTGGTGCTTTTCTAAAAATTCTTTTTTCAGTATAAACTGTCTCAATTTTGTAATATATTTTTACTTTGTATTTTTATTTACTTTAATTCTTTAATGGAATTTTTAATTTTGATATTGCAAACGATCAAGAAAAATTTACTCTTGCATTTATTGTTTAAAAAATCACATTTCCTATTTGTTTCATTTCATATAATCACGTGATGAAAATTGTATTTGTCTGTTTTATTTTTGGTAGTAATTAACTTTTTTTTATATCAGTACTTCTGAAAATGTGATGGCAACATTTTATTAAGAGCTGATTTTTTTTAGATCCTCAGAAGATAAATTTTAATTATTATTTAATTATTTTGTGAAATAAATTGTTGAAAAAAAACCCGATCAAATTAAATGTTTAAAAATTCATTAAAAATAGAGTTTTTATTCGTCGGTCAAAACATTAGTATCATATAAAAGCTAATTTTTTGAGCTTTAACGTAATGCAAAAATCAATTTTGTGCTGTAATATTTTCAGAAGTTATAGTGAAAAAACTTTAAAATTTGGCTTATTTTTTAATTAATTAAAATTTTAATTAAAAATTCAAAAAAGTGCTCAGAGGTGCATATTCCCGGCACCCAAGGTATACATATACCAAATTTGGTAGCTGTCGGTTGAACGGTCTGGCCTGGACAGCGCCAACACACACACACACACACACATCGTACTTTATTATAAGTAAAGATTATTTCAAGCTTTTAAGATTTTTTGCTTCATGAATATGATAATATATATTAATAAATTTATTGAAAATTTTATCCTAATAATACAATGAATATAGAATATACGAGTGTACAGTTCAATATTTGTCTCTTTACTTATTTTATGCCTATTTAATTATCTGGGTAACTTAGTAATTTTTGCAAATTATATTCTTTATTTTTAATTATTTCACGCTTTTAAGAATTTTTGCTTCATGCAGTTGATAATATATATTAATAAATTTACTGAAAATTTTATCCTAATTATACAATGAATGCTATTTGTTATCTCTACTTATAATAAAGTACGGTGTGTGTGTGTGTGTATGTGTGTTGGCGCTGTACAGGCCAGACCGTTCAGCCTACATCTCCCAAATTTGGTAAATGTATACCTTGAATGCCGGGAATATGCACCTCGGTGCCCTTTTTTTGAATTTGTAATTAAAATTTTTATTAATTAAAAAATAAGTCAAATTTTAACGTTTTTTCGCTATAACTTCTGAAAATATTACAGCACATAATTGATTTTTGCCTCACATTAAAGCTCAAAAAATTAGCTTTTCAATGATACTAATGTTTTGATATATAACTTAAAACTCTATTTTTAATGAATTTTTTAACATGTAATTTAATCGGATTTTTTTTCAACTATTTATTTCGCAAAAATAAATCTCTATCTCTACTTATAATAAAGTACGGTGTGTGTGTGTGTGTATGTGTGTTGGCGCTGTACAGGTCAGACCGTTCAGCCTACATCTCCCAAATTTGGTAAATGTATACCTTGAATGCCGGGAATATGCATATCGGTACCCTTTTTTGAATTTTTAATTAAAATTTTAATTAATTAAAAATAAGCAAAATTGATTTTTGCATCACAATAAAGCGCAAACAATTAGCTTTTTAATGATACTAATGTTTTGATATACGAATTAAAACTCTAATTTTAATGAATTTTTTAACATGTAATTTAATCGGGTTTTTTTCAACTATTTATTTCGCAAAAATAAAATAAAAATAAAATTTTATCTTCTCGAGGTTCTCAAAAAAAAAAATCAGCTTTTAATAAATTGTTGTCATCACAATTTCAGAAGTTCTTATTTAAAAAAAAGTTAATTACTAACAAAAATAAAACAGAAAAATACAATTTTCATCACGTGATTATATCAAATGAAACAAATAGGAAATGTGATATTTTTTAAACCGTAAATGCAAGAGAAAATATTTCTTGATCGTTTGCTATATCAAAATTAACAATTCCATTAAAGAAATAAAGTAAATAAAAATACAAATTAAAAATATATTACAAAAGGGCGACTGTTAAAACTGAAGAATTTTTAGAAAAGCACCAAACGATAATCTTCTGAGAGGGAGATTAATTATTTAAAAGCAAGAAATCTTAAATGAACTTTGAAAATGACGTCATTTCAAAGGAACTACGTACAAAAAAAATTGATAATCATCTTTATCTTTATCTTATTTCTTTATCTTTACTTATAATAAAGGACGATGTGTGTGTGTGTGTGCGTGCGTGCGTGTGTGTGTGTGTGTATGTGTGTGTTGGCGCTGTACAGAATAGACCGTTCGGCCTACAGCTACCAAATTTGGTATATGTATACCTTGAATGCCGGAAAAATGCACCTAGGAGCCCTTTTGTAAATTTTTAATTAAAATTTTAATTAATTAAAATATAAGTCAAATTTTAACGTTTTTTCGCCATAACTTCTGAAAATATTACAGCACAAAATTGATTTTTGCATCACATTAAAGCTCAAAAAATTAGCTTTTTAATGATGCTAATGTTTTGACCTATGAATTAAAACTCTATTTTTAATGAATTTTTTAACATGTAATTTAATCGGTTTTTTTCAACTATTTATTTCGCAAAAATAAAATAAAAATACAATTTAATCTTCTCGAGGTTCACAAAAAAAAATCAGCTTTTAATAAAATGTTGCCATCACAATTTCAGAAGTTCTTATTTAAAAAAAAGTTAATTACTACCAAAAATAAAACAGAAAAATACAAGTTTCATCACGTGATTATATCAAATGAAACAAATAGGAAATGTGATATTTTTTAAACAATAAATGCAAGAGAAAATATTTCTTGATCGTTTGCTATATCAGAATTAACAATTCCATTAAAGAAATAATGTAAATAAGACTACAAAGTAAAAATATATTACAAAAGTGCGACAGTTAAAACTGAAATAGAATTTTTAGAAAAGCACCAAACGATAATCTTCTGAGAGAGAGATTAATTATTTAAAAGCGAGAAATCTTAGGCGAACTTTGCAAATGAGGTCATTTCAAAGAAACGACGAACAAAAAGCAATTGATAATCAGTAGTAGTAAAATATTTTTGAACTCTTTTTCTTTTAATTTTTAAAACAATAAGGCATGTTTTTAATTGCTACTTTTGCTTATGTGAAGAATATATTTTGTTCAAATCAAAGAATTCGCCTTCGTGATTGTAATTTATCTCCGCATTTTAATGAATCATGTGAAATAAAAACGTATATTCTTTCAACGAAGTATCGTAATATTAAAGCTGTACTGGTAAAAGTAAGTCAGCTATTTGAAAACTCATCTTCTTTCAAACAAGCATACGTAATAATTAACAATGCAAAATTTGTTAAAGCATATAAAACTATTTTTACCCGCATATTTCGGAGACAAAAATATTTTCTAACCAAAACAATATCATATTCTCAAATGAGAAAAAATAAATCGACTATCATTCCAAATTAAACATATAAAATTGTCATTTTCGACATGTGTCTGTATAAAATGAAACAAATATGAAACATGAAATTTTTGGAAAATAAATGCATGGAAACGTTTTCTATGATATTTTACTATACATATATTACTAATCCATTTAAACAATTTTATTTAAGGCAAATATAACTTAACATCTACAAGGCACCTTCTGTAATCGGAGCCCAACATCTAATTTCTTAATTTTTTGGGGAGGGACACACTCTCTTAACAAATTGTCTAAGTGAAATATATAATTAGTAGTTTGAGAGAAAAAATGCTGATGAATTAAATTTTTACGTACATCATCTGCTCTGTGAATAATATTTAACAAAATATTCTTGAGACAATAAGTCCTTAAATAAAAAAGTGGCACTCCAATCTACTAAATCAATCATCGAAGCTGATCGATCTATGAAAATTTCAACATAATTATTCGATATAAACTGGCGATGTTAGATCACTTTATCAAGATATCATAGAAGCCAATCAGAGTTACTATTGAATAATTGGTCTAGATTATGAAAATGCTGATTGTTCTAAACTTGCAATAATCAGAACTGAATAAATCAGCCAGATTTGAAGAGGATAGAATTGCTTATTTATTTATTTAGAAGTTGAAATATTAAGAATATTTTACAAATATGAATCTATAAGACCATAATTTAAACCATAATTTTTTGAAATATATTTGTAAACCTAAGTTTTTTTTATTATTGAGAGCATTTATATACATCTAAAAATAACATTAAAAACTGAAGGTTTCATTTAACCTGTGAATTTTTTGCTGTATAATTCCTTGAGATCTCATAAATTATTAAAAAAATTATGATGTTTCAATTTCTGTATTGAACATAAACTTCAATGTCGGACTACTCTGCTTTCAGCTCTTAGTTTTATTTAAAGACATGCTTGGATTGAGTAAAGAGGTCTTTATATTAATTGAAATATAATTATTTTCAATTTAATTTAAAAGTGAATTTTACGTGCACTGATAGAAAATCAGAGAGAGATGCGGAGTTCAAAGATTGGACTGCTTAAGGCCTACATAATAGCATAAGTGAATTATATGACTGTCGAAATTTGAAGCTTAAAAATGTTTTGCTGAAAATCTTATTATGAAACCAAGTTATATAAAAAAAGATTTTACCCTTTAGTCGGCATTAATATTGGCGAACCGACTGGTCGCCAAAGGCGGCTAGTAGATTATAAAATAACAATTTTGATTGAAAAAAAATTGAAATTTTATGATATTTAATTTTTTTCTTAAATATTTCATAAAGTATTATTATTCATTTTTTTATATTTAAGTACTTTTTGTAATTTTTTGGTAAGTAAGGATAATGCACATTAATCATTTAGTAATTCGAGAATAGATTACATAATATTGAAACTTCTTTCTAGAATTGTTTCGTGCTGAAGATCATTTCACATTTGATTTGAAAACCTACTTATGACAGTTAGGAGAAAAAGAATTGATAGTATTGGTTTTTTTGGAACAAATCATAAATTACTAATACATTTCCGTTACTACATCTGTTTCTAAATAGTTAAGTCCTTACTATTTAGGTTACGTCGGGTTTAGTACTATAGTTTTAAATGTTTTGAGTCCAGTAGAATCTATACCTGAATATTTAATTCAGTAATAGTTTACTACTAGTTTAGATAATAAAAAATGACTGGTACTTTTTTAAATAAAACTATCCTTTAAAACTCTTATAGCTGGATGATATGTTTTTGATGAAAAGGTGACCTCTAGATTATTTTATAAATAATTAAGAACGTTAAAATATATTAAACGAAAAATTGAAATCATTGTATGAATTTAATTTTTTTGTTTACATTGAATGCCAATTCAAACTATAAATTCCATGATTTTATTTTACCTTGTATCAGCGAAGTATTGCTGTCTCTTTACTTTCTGTTTATAATCTATGGTTTGTTTAGTGAATATGTCCACAAACGATATGTAATTAAGCCTAAATTGCTTCAAAGTAATTGAATTTTCAATTTTTTTCTGCTGGTAAACAAAGTTTTTGAAACTCGACCGGTTTTGAGATGAAATAACAGCTATGATGTCATAGTTCTACGTCATCCTTTTAAAAACGCATCTGATTTCGGAGATGCATACTTAATAATAAAACAATAATGGTTTTATTTTTAAAACAAGGATGTTTGTTGAAGCCAAAAACATCATGTTCTGACATGATAAAAAGATGAAAAATGTTTAAAAACAAATACATCTCCATAATTAATGCTGGTTAAGCATCCCTCATATCTGGGAGATTCTGGAAGAATTTCGTACTTACGCATTCAAAAATTATTAATTCGTTTTATATCTTGCTTTTAAGTCACGTTCATTATTTCAAAATCAATAATATTTAGTTGATAATATTTAGAATTGTACTCTTTGTTTCTAACAAGAATAGCTATTACCTTTGCCTAAATGTGTTACCATAGAAACCATACTGCAGATTTCTCTTTTTCTTTTTGAGTTTCCAGTGTTTTGATGTACCTATGCTCACGGCCTATTCCCTACATACCTATAAAGATTCTTCTAGCCAACTCTCCTTGCTATAGCTGTGGGGAAATAGGATCTCCAATTCACTATGCCACAGAATGCCTACTCACTCTCTCATGGCACATGAGAAAGCCAGAAAGAAGTTTCGAAGAAGAAGGGCACAGGAGAGTTGCATCAAATACAATTCCACGTGGCAAATTCCACTCCATAGTAAACCATATTCATAAATACCAAGACCACTTCAAGACCCACAATAGTTGAGACCAGAATTCCCCTTGTGATAACCAACCAAAATTATAACTTAAAAAATCCCTCAAAAGTGCAGATCTCATGATGGAAATCAAAACCCCAGGACCCAGATGGACGCTACGTATTTCTGATTCTATAGTGATTGTTTATTTGTCATACATATGTTCACAATTTAATTTGTCAATTCCTCCCCCTTTTCAGTAGGTAATATAATTCCCCTGTAAGTTCAACCCATAATCACCATTTGTTTCAGTATTCTTGTCCCCTCTATCCAGTTATGACTTCAGAAAAGATTGAACAGATTCGTGCAAGATTTGGCACCGATGGCATTCTCTCTGGAAATCCCTGAATGCTGTATCTCCTCTATTTTTTTTTCCTTGAACAAATTTTTCATTTTTTTCTCTCCCTCTCTCTTTCTCCCATCTTGTGCTCATCCAACTGGTTAGATAACTTAACGTTGTAGGCACAGGGGGTACAAGATTGCGTTATGTAAGTTATGTACCTATGCTCAAAATGAAACCAGGTCTTCCAAAATTCAAATTACTTCAATGATTCTTATCCCTTCAACTCATAAAATTAGGAGAGAAAAAAGTTAATTACAATCCCAGACAACGGGATATCCTTGTTTCTCAGCTGCACAATCAACTCTTTCTCTTATTGTGAGTCACCGAACCGGTTCTCACTTATGGTGACAACACCATAAGCACTCCTTTCACGACATCGGTTCCAATCTGGTGAACACACCGCCAGACTGCTATTTTAAGCGGCGCGATTTTAATTTACATGGCAGAAGCTCCACCCTCCCCGGAGGAATTAAAACTCATTAAACTAACATCGTTACTGTACAGAAAAGTTAGAGCGAGATAGATACAAAGCTGAATTATAATTTTCGTGGATAAGTTTGCGCGTTTCGAGCTTAAACGATGATTGAAATTAGTGCCCGACGTCACTGCGTTTCTGTAATGAGAAGATGAGGGTTTCTTTTTGAAGATTGTCGGTACTTAACTATAGGGAGTAAACTGTTCCCCTGGGATTCGAAGTATAGCCTGGAATGGGTATGTTGCTGGTGTATTTATCGTCTGATTTAAGATTAAGGAATGAAGACTTGGATTATTTTAAAGCTGGAAATTACTTAAAGTGCGTGCGTTGTCCTCGATGCATTGTTCTTTTGGGTAAAAGGCAACAACTTAAATGATTGTGATTGAGGTAGAATACTCACTGATTTGAAGTTCGTGAATCAAAATATGTTGATTTAAGTAAAGTGGCAAGTTTGGTCTTCATTGGTTAATATCCATGAGTCTCAAAATTGCTGCAATACAAATAAAATACTTATGGAAGAAATTGATTAATTACAGAATTGTTCTTTATGTACTGGGTTACATTTTCTATTTTCTACACCCTATTTTATCAAAAAACTGAAATTATTGGAGCTGGTTTTAGAAAATTGGTAGTGCTTAAAAAAAGAGATAAGAACATTTATGAAGGGAGTTAGTATAAAAATCTTTAACTTTTACGGGTTCTTTTCTGTTTGCCGGGCGCAAGCAAAAAATCGCTTAAGAGATTTGGCGGAATTCTACATTATTTGGCGATTTTTCGCTTTAAAAAAGAATTGAAAAGAATTACAGAAAAATGGAATTGTAAGAACTAGTTTTAGAACATTGGTAGTGCTTAAAAAGGTTAAAATAACCTTCCTGAAGGGACAAAATTGGCAAAAAAATTTGAAAACAAAAGTAGAGATAATATTAATAACACAATGAATCCAGCCTGAAGACTTTTTCAAGGGTCACCCTCAGGCAGGGATTCAAATAAGGGATTTTTTTCTGTGAGAGATCTGACAATAAATCAAAAATCGATTTCTCGTGACCCAAAAATCCAAAGAAAAAGAATATCTTAAGTAAAAAGATACCAGAAAAAATTAAAATCACACAAAAGGTAAATTTATATTTTTTCTAATTGTTTTTCTTTGATATGACTTCCTGAAGGGAGTTAGTTTGAAAAACTATTTCTTTCTAAAGTAAAAACTATTTATTCATATTAGAACTATGACCTTCGTGGGTTATTTTCCATTATCCGGAAGCAAGCGAAAAATCAAAGAATTTTTGGCAGAATTCTACATTGTTTTGCGATTTTTTGCTTTAAAATAATTTTAAAAATTGGCGAAATTCTACGTTATTTGTCGATTTTTCGATTTAAAATCGCTGGAAGAAGATTGACGGAATTCTACACTATTTGAAAATCTTAGGCTTAAAAATCCCTGTAAGAAAATTATCGGAATTCTACATTATTTGGCGATTTTTCACTTGCTCCTGGCTAACAGAAAAATACCATTTCGCGTTAACAAGATGCCAAATACATAGATACCAATGTCAAATGCATTGGTTTATCCATAAGTCTCATGCCCCAAGTATAAAATCAAGTGTGAATCTTTAAAAGTCATAATTCCAATATTATCAAACCGCGTCACAATGATTGAAAATCTTGAATGTTTTGCTTAATATATGTATGAAAGACTAATTAACAATACAAGTGCACAATGCATTTTGAATAAGTTCAACAGAAAATAAAAATTTTACATAAGGACAAATTTAACTTTTTAAAGAAATTTTGCTGTAAACTTGAGTTTTATCAAAACGATACTTTTCCGTTAGCTGAGCGCCAACGAAGAATCGCCAAAGAAATTTGGTGAAATTCTACATTATTTATCGATCGCCAAAGGAATTTGGCGAAATTCTACATTATTTATCGATCGCCAAAGGAATTTGGCGAAATTCTACATTATTTGGCGATTTTTGAATGGCACCTGGCTTACGGAAAAGTACCATCAAAAATTACCACAGGTTACTATAACAATATTGGTTTTTTAATTAACTTAAGTACTAATCATCCAGTGATGAATTTTCTTTCGTTAACATTTGCATTAGCTTTAGATGTATTCTGTATAGAAACCTAGATATATATTATGTTTATATTTTTGCTTCATTCAACCAATATTGTCTTTTCCATCCTCAAAAATTAATATCTTTTAGAAGACATTCTCTACTTTCAAAATGTAAGAATGAATGAAAGGAGCAAAAACAAAACAAAATTGTAGCACTGCATCCTTCCATAAAACCACGCCTTGTCACGTCGAAACTCTCCCTCTCGGACCATCTGAAAAGGGACGTCCTGGAACGATTTCGATCGATCCCACCATCCCCACCCTCAGTCCACCCCTAAAAGAGGAGAAAGTAATAAAATTTTTCCCGCCGTTTTCCCGGGCTGTGAATTTATCGGAATTCTTCCGTTGGTCAGAAACACCCTCGTTTATCTGGCCGATGCCAGGGATGGAGGAATCGAACCCTATCCCCACTTTCCCTCTAGTGACACGCAGACGAAAAATTGTTGAAGGTGCAGACGATCCCTTTAATTATCCTCCGAGAAAGACAGAGAAGGGACGGTAACTGAAATGAAGCTAATTTAATGAAAGGATTCCTTGCTGGGAGATACCCCCTTCCGTTTTATCGATAACGAGCCCCTTTTTTATCGTTTGTTCTTACTTTTTCGCATTCCACGGGGACCGAGGAGGGATGCTTGTTATTCCTTGATGCGTTTTGATAAACGTCTGAGAAAACGTCCCCGTGTTGCGAAAGGATAATTACTGAAAGGGTGGGAATGGGCAGATAATAATGTGTTTTGAAAGACTGATTTTAGATAATTAAAGATTGATTCAGCCTTCAGGATACGGCTTTGAACTGACAACTGTTACTGTTTAGTTAAATGCTGATAATTGCAAAAATTTGCTTGCTTAGAAAACTTTATACTATCCATAATATGAAAAGTTGCTTTTTATGTTGATTTTAGAATGAAAAAAACAAAATTTGATATTTCACTTGAAAAAAACCTATGGAAATACATAACAAAATAGGAAGAATCTAATCTCAGTCAATCAATTTGAAAATCAAAATAATCTGACATTCAAACATTTTAGGTCTCCTGACAACTTTATACATAGATTTATTTCTACTAATAATAAAGGAGACTACTCGTCTTGAACATTCAAACAATTTAAGCCTTCGGACATTTTCATTCGATTTATTTCTACTACTAATAAAGAAGACTACTTGTCTTGAACTTCAAAACTTCTAAGGATCCTCGAAATTTTTTACATTGATTTATTTCTACTTATAATGAATTAGACCATTTGGCTTGAGCACTCAAATATTTTAAACCTCTTGATAATTTTATACATGGATTTAGTTCTACTAATAATAAAGGAGAATAATTGCCTTGAACATTCAAGACTTTTAAGCCTTATAACAATTTTATAAATGGATTTATTTCTACTAATAATAAAGGAGAATAATTGCCTTGAACATCCAAAACTTTTAAGCCTCCTGGCAGTTTTATTTATTTTTCATTATTAATAAAGGATACCACTTCTCTTGAACACTCAAACATTTTAAACCTCCTGGTAATTTTTTACATGGATTTATTTCTACTAATAATAAAAGATACCACTTGTCTTGAATACTCAAATATTTTATACCTCCTGGTAACTTTATACATGGATTTATCTCTTCTAATAATAAAGGAGACTACTTGCCTTGAACATTCAAAACTTTTAAGCCTCCTGGAAATTTTTTATATGGATTTATTTCTACTACTAATAAAGAATACTAATGTACCTTGAATACTCAAACATTTTAAGCCTTCTTACATTTTTATACATGGTTTTATTTCTACTAATAATAAAGGAGACCATGTACCTTGAATCCTCAAACATTTTAAGCCTTCTGAAATTTTTATACATGGAATTATTTCTACTACTAATAAAAGAGATTATATGCCTTGAACATTCAAAGCCTCCTGGCATTTTAATTCATGGATTTATTTCTACTACTAATAAAGGTGACCCTGTGTTTTGAACACTCAAGTATTTTAAGATTTATGGCGTTTTTATTCATGGATTTATTTCTACTACTAATAAAGAAGACGGTGTGCTTGTCTCTGTTGAAGTGTGTGTTTTGGTTCTTTGTAGGATAAAATATTTTAACAAAACCCATTCAATTTACTTCAAATGTGCATTGGAGGCTGGAAATGTAAGCAATAAAAATTTTGTCTCCCAAATTTTAATTGGAATTTTAGTCAATTAAAAATCAATTAACATATGCATACGTGTGTGTGTGGTAGCTCTTTGTTAGAATAAGTATTTTACTTATTATCATAGAATAAGATTTTACTTATAGCTTTTGCTTATAATTATTATTATTTTATTTATCGCATAAGCTATTTTATTTATAGATTTTACTTATATCTATTAAATTTGTCTCAGATAATCATTTTAAGCTGAGAATGTTAGCCTTGGAATTTTGTTTATAGAACTTTCAACAGAGTTTTAACTGATTAAGATAATAAAGGGAACTTCTCATTTATCCAGTAACATATTTATCCAGTAAATAATCACATGTAAAAAAAACTAGAATAGATTCCACAGACACATTTTTTTTTGTTTAGAATGCATTGTTGAAGATATCATGAATGTCTTCCATCTCAACCAAATGGTCACTAATTGGGGCTATATTTTAATATTTGATTATGTTGACAGCTAAAAATATAATTATTCCAATGATTAATTAATTACTAGAAAAAATATGTTAATAATATTAAAAAGAATAATTTCAGTATTTAAATAGACATTCTAATAAGATAATAACATGTTCACAAAAAAATACACAGAAAATGTGAATATATATCCATTAATTTCTACAGAAATCGGAGAATTTTTTTGTTATATACATTGCTTTATTAAATGAATTGAGAGTTTTGACAGTCGTTATGAAATTTTTCAGAAACGTTTTAAAATAATTATATTTTGAATTATTTGAATCGGACTAATCAGAGAAGAATTCATTTGAAACCAAAATTTATCAATTAAAAGCCAAACTGTTTTTTAAACAATCGAAGACATATCGACATTTTATTTTTAACAATCGAAGACAAGACATTTTATTTTCTGGCTTTTTAATTCAAAAGAATCCTAAAGCAAAAGCATATAACTTAGGAATTTTGAATTGTACTATATGATTTGTTCAAGTTCTTGATAGGTAATTTAAAAACACACATTGAACTAACATTCCCGATTAAAAAATCTTTGAATATTAGATTTGAATAGACAATGATAGCAAATTTTTAATTTTTCACATTATGTAGATTTAAAACAATGATAAAGGTATTCTAAATGAGCAGATTGCTTAGAATACATTTCAGAATCTGGAAACAATTTTGTGAACTTGTTCTATCGAATTTAAATAAAATAAATATGCACCATTTATTAGTATATGAAGTTTTTTCATTCGAATATTTTATCAAAATTTCAAATTTGAGAAAATATTATTTTTAAGACTGTAAAATAGCTTTTTTTTACTGTATAATTGTAATAAACAAAATAATCTGAATAGTGAAAATAATATATGAAAATAGTGAAAATAATATATGAATCACTATAACTTGCCAAAGAAAGAAAAAAAAATCAAAATAAAAGAACGAAATTTATAAAACGTTTTAAGAAGAAACGGATTAGAGATTGAGAATGTTTAATTAAAAGAATATAATTTCAACAAAACTTGACTTTTTAAAATAGCTGCCTATCAAAAAAGGTTTTATATTAAGTCACTGTTTTTGTATATAATTAATAAACGGAATTCAGTTATATATATATATATATATATATATATATATATATATATAATTATTAGTTTTGAACATGCCGAAATAAATATCTTATAGAGTATATCTTAAAATTTTATGAAAAAGAAATTTACATCTCCAAATTAAAAGTATTAAAACTGCGAATAAACTTGATAAAGAGATGTCATGTGGTCCATCTTCCACTGTAAACAAATATTCTAAATAAAAACTTTAATAAAACTTAAATTCTAAATAACAGCTAATGGAATTTCTATTTTGCAAAATGCCTTAAAAGGGGAAAAAATATTGCAAACTCCAACTAAAACACTACTAATGAGTTTTCTAATTTTCTGAAGAACTATAATGAGCTTTTAAAAGCTTTTATGTACCAGTAGAATACTTACAGTCTAGTTTCCAGAAAGTTATTACTATATCACGTAAACAACAATAATCTGTTAAAATACAAAATAGCATATTTTAGAAGTTTTGATATAACCTTTGATGTCCTTGACAACATCTAATTTCAAAAATCATATAAAAGATCTCTTAGATCTAAAGGCTTATATCTAGTTTCTGAGTTTGAAGGGGAAAAACGCTAATTTCATAATTACAAAGGTTATTTATTATATGTCAGGTTGCATTTGAAAAGGTAGATAATAACTAAAGTTTTTGAGCTTTGATGCAAAGGTCCTTTTCTTTTGATGTTGTAGGTACTCAAAATTATTTAAAACTTTCTAAATTTAAAGAAAAACTCAAAGAATATAAAGTCCATATTTTTCAAAAAAGTAGATACTAAAAGTATATTAAATAGTATTTTCTGAAAAGTCCTAAAAAGGAAATTGATATATAAAAATAATTTTGTATTTTCTAAGCATTAATACTTTAATTACTCAAAGACATGAAAATAAAACTTTCAATTTTCTAATTAACTGCGATGGTTACATAAGTACTTTAAGTCTGAAATGCATCCTTGAAACTAAACATAGAAACATAACTAATGTGAATGCATTAACCATTATGCCAACAAAGCGGCTACCAATCGTAGAGACAAAATGTATTTTAAATTCAAAAGAAATGGAGCTACATAACCAGTTTAACAGATTTAATAATTTTAATTTTCAAAACCAGTCATAATAATAGGCCATTAAATAAATTTTGCCTTTCTCAGAAAGAGTATACAAAATTTTTAAAAAGTGGTTATGGTTTATTTTGGTCTTTTTTGCATGTTATTCTACTAAAACTTTTAAAAATAACTTTGCTTGAATGCATTTCATTTCCTCGTATATAAGGTGTGGATAAAATATAGTAATCATGATAAAATTAAAAATTGAGAATTTGTCCTATCTCCAAATTCTAGATCTTACCGAGTTAAATAAAAAAACACATTTTTGGGAAATGTGATTTTTTGGGGAGAAAGACAAAATTTCTTTTATCTAGATATATGAATTTTACTCTTGTTTTATGAATACTACCTTAGTATTCTTATAAAAACTACATATCATAATCGTATGAATGCTAAAATGTAGTAATAGCGATAAAATTAGATTAGATTAGAATTTTGTCCAATCTCCAACCTTTCCCGAGCTAAAAAAAAATCGAAAACGTCAGTCTGTTTGGTTTTCTTTGAGAGAAAGATAAAAACGCTTTTATCTAGATAAATAAATTTTACTTTTGTTTTATGAATACCACCTGAGTATACTAATGAATACTATAGCATACTAATGAATACTATCTTATGAATATAAAAGTATAGTAATCTTATGAATACTAAAATATAATAATCTAATGAATACTAAAGCATAAGAATCTTATGAATACTGAAGTATAGTAATCTTATGAATATTAAAATATAGAAATAGCTATAAAATTGGAACTTGGATTTTTGACGGATCCCGACGTATTAGGTCTTTTTGGAACACAGGAAGGTCTTTTTGGAAGATGTCAGTCTGTTTCTGTGTGATAAAGATAAAAGTGCAATTTATCTAGATTTATTAATTTTGCTTGTGTTTCATTTATTCTACCTTAATATTCTTAAGAAATTATAGTATCATAATCTTATGAATACATAATTGTAGTAATAAGGATAAAGTTAGAACTCGTGATTCTGAACGATTTCCTCGTATTAGACCTTCCGGAGTTCAAAAAGCAAATTTTTGGAAAATGACAGTATTTTTTGTTTTCTTTGTGAGATAGATAAAAAAACTTTTAAAGTATATTAATTTTATTTTTGTTTTATGTATACTCCCTTAGTACACTTATGAATACTATAGTTTCATAATCTTATGAATACTAAAGTATAGTATTAACGATAAAATTACAACTCCAGATTTTGATGGACCTCCAAGCACTAGGTCTTTCCCAAGCTTAAAATAGTCATTTTTGAAATTGTCAGTCTGTTTTGTTTTCTTTGTTA
This sequence comes from Argiope argentata, assembly GCA_026289955.1. Taxonomy (NCBI): domain Eukaryota; kingdom Metazoa; phylum Arthropoda; class Arachnida; order Araneae; family Araneidae; genus Argiope; species Argiope argentata. The sequence goes on along the minus strand of JAOUZG010050060.1, from coordinate 792,705 downwards.
GAAAGATAAAAACGCTTTTATCTAGATAAATAAATTTTACTTTTGTTTTACGAATACTACCTTAGTATACTAATGTATACTAAAGCATAATAATCTTATGAATACTAAAGTATAGCCGTCTTATGAATACTAAAGTATAGCCGTCTTATGAATACTAAAGTATAGTAATCGCGATAAAATTAGAACTCTGGATTTTGACAATTCTAGACGTATTAAATCTTTCCGAATTCAAAAAAACAAATTTTCGGATGATGCCATTCCGTTTTTCTCTGTGAAAGATAGTACTTCTTTTATCTAATATATAAATTTTACATTGGTTTTATGAAGGCTACCTTAGTATTCTTATGAAAACTATTTTATCATATTCTTATGAATTCTAAAGTGTAGTATTAGCGATAAAATTGGAACTGGAGTTACCGTCCACGTGTTATATCTTTCCCGTGTTCAAAAAACACATTTTTGGAACATGTCAGTCTGTTTTGTTTTCTTTGTTAGAACGATAAAAATGTTTTTATCGAAATACATGAATTTTACTTTTGTATTATGAATACTACTTTAGCATACATATGAATACTGTATCTTTATAACAAATATGTAGACTTCCATCAAATTTGGAATCACTGAGAGAAAGTATGTCTGTCCGGCTGTTCGAATATAATTTAACGCCATAGCAAAAAAAAAAAAAAAAAAAAAAACGAAGGAAGCTAAATAGATAAAATGGGAGTCTTAGAGTTACTTAATTCTATAGTCTAGACTCATTTTTTTAAAAATTTAGAGATAATTCCAACTAGGGATATGCTCTTAGTCGGTCAGTAAAGGTCATGAATACGTAAGAATTTAAAAGCACAATGATTTAAATATACCGAATATTGTATAGAATTCCGAAGAAATATAACAAAATTTGTACGGAGAAATTTGTTAAAAAGAGCGTCTAAAATTCAAATTTGATTTTAATACTAGTAACCACACGACATATATTAACTCCACATGTCAGGTATAACTATATATACATGAAAGGTATATATAGTATGTATATATGCCAGTTATAACTATATATGCATGAAAGGTATATATAGTATGTATATATGTCAGGTATATTTATATGTCAGGTATAACTATATATACATGAAAGGTATATATAGTATGTATATATGTCAGGTATATATATATATATATACATGTCAGGTATAACTATATATACGTGAAAGGTATATATAGTATGTATATATATCAGATATAACTATATATCAGGTTGACCACTTGTCAGATATAGCTATATATACCTGACAGATATATATAGTATGTATATATGTCAGATATAACTATATATTCAATATATATGACTTATTCATTCCAAACATTAATATTTTGTAACTATTGCACGCCAATGCCATAAAATTCGGGGGGGGTGGTTCGGAATACCACTTTTATTGGAGAATATGCGAGAAAGTTATGGGGTGACTTTTTTTATTTAATTTATCTTTGATTTGATCCCGTTCTCTTTTGGTATATACTTTTAAAATATGAGACATTTTTTTAATAGAATGAAATCATGATTCCCATCTTATTAACATCATAATATATATTTATGTAAATAATTTATTTTATGATCTATTGTGTGTGTGTGTGTGTGTGTGTGTATAATATAAATGGATACCGAATTTTATTAAGAATAATGACTACTAATGGGCCGGATTCTTGGCTTCGGGTAAGCGCGTGTTCTCTGTGAAATGGGAGTCCCGGGTTGGAGTCCCAGTTCGGGCGTGGTTGTTTTTCTGTGTTCTATATGTAAGGTGCATGAATGCGTGCCTGTAAAAAGGGGCTGTGCAAGCGAATGTGATGAGTGCGTAGTGAAAGTCAATACTTACGTATTTGACCGTCGATCTTTATCGTCAAATTTGAAAGCGTCACCAATAAGTTACTAAATCACCAATAATGGCAAGAAACTTCCATTTAAAAAATGCTCAAACCTTAACTGCCGTCCGTCATTTTATTGTTTTCGTCGGTGTCGGTGGTTTATAGCTAAATTTGAATCCGATGCCAAAGAGTTACCAAACTGTTGGAGTCTTCGGTCTAATACGTACGTACCCAAAAGTCGCACTCTTGCCCCTAGTTGTCGCCACTTCAAAACAAGAGACGCTAATTTCATCTTTTGACATTTATACGGTAACATATATAAAAGAATTACTCATTTAATTTTATTAGATTAGAAAATATGGAAGATTTTTGGAGCTTCAAAATAATAAATACTTCGAATCCCTTCATCAAAGGAACGAATAATCTATGATATTGAAACCACCATATGTTATATAAAAATCAAGAGAATGCAAGTAACAAAAGTATTTCCAAAAGAAATCTACGAATGTGCACACCCGATCGAAGTCCCCTCTCTGAATAAAATGGGCCAGAATAACGGAAATCAATTCCAAAATTAAAATAATTACTAAAGCATTACTCACATCTATCATCACAGTGACTCGAAAGCAATTCTAATCAATTTATCAGGCAAGTCCAGAAACATTCTTATTTACTAAGAATGATGACTACTAATAGGTTGGTGTCTTGCCTTGGGGTTAGCGTGTCTTCTCCGCGAGCTGGACATCCCGGATATGTGTCCCAGTTCCGACATGAATGTTCATCTGTGTACTGCCAGTGCGATGTGTGAATGCCCCCCCCCCATGTAAAAAGGGACTGTACAAGCTAATGTGATGAGTGTGAAGTGACAGTAGGTGCTTACGTATTAGACCGTCGATCTTTATCGCCAAATTTGAGGACGCCACCAGTAAGTTGCTAAACCCCCAATAATGGCAAGAAACTATAATTATTTTAATTGTTCAAATTTAAACTGTCGTCCGTCATTTTATTGGTTTCATTGTCTATGACGATGTATCGCTAAATTTAAATCCGTCGCCAATGAGTTACTAAATAGTTGGCGTCGCTGTCTAATACGTAAGTACCCAAAAGTCGTACTCTTGGCCCTAGTTGTAGCTACTTCAAAACATTTTGACACAAATAAGGTAACATATATAATAGAATTGCTCATTTAAATTTATTAGATTAGAATATATTGGATATTTTTCGCGCTTCAAATACTTTAATATTTCATATCAAAGTATTTAATAGTACCAAAGTATACAAAAGGTACCATAAATACTTTAAATCCCCCCATCAAAGAAATGAAAAAAATATCATATTAGAATCGCCATATGTTATATAAAAATGAAGAAAATTCAACTAACATAAGTATTTCCAAAAGTAATCTACGAATATGTAACATCGATAGAAGTCCCCTCTCCGAATAATATAGGCCAGAGTAACGGAAATCAATTCTAAAATTAAAATGATCACTAAAGCATTACTCACACCTATCATCACAGTTACTCGAAAGCAATTCTAATCAATTTATCCGGCAAGTCCAGAAACATTCTCCTTCAAATGCAATTCCTAAATCAAATCTTCTCGGCAGAGGGTTAAATGA
>JAOUZG010050060.1:717852-728707 GCA_026289955.1 Argiope argentata | reverse complement strand
CCTTTTCTATATTTCTAAGATTTCATGGTACTGGATCCATCTGTCTTATGTTTCGTTCGGTATCATTCTACCAATTCTCAATTGATTTGAGATCTTGATTGAGCAGTTAACTAATGCTGGTAAATGCTCCACCATTCACTTTGAATCATCTATAAACATCACCTCAATAAAATTTTGACCTCCCTTTCCTATTGCCCTCAATACTGAATAGATTCTTGTCACGGATTCTATGAGATGTCGGTAGGTGGCATTAGGAATTATGACCATATTTGATGAATAGCAATTTCTAATTTACTATGATTTGATGGTAGTGGATCCAGCTAACTGATATTTTGGTCAGTATCATTCTACCAATTCTCAATTGGTTTGAGATTTTTATTCAGTTAACTGATGCGGGTAAATGATGTTTATAGAGGATTCTCTTTCAATCCTCTATAAACATCACCTCAATAAAATGATCCCCACCTTCCTCTTGCCCGTAATACTGACTGAATTCTTGTCATGGATTCTATGAGATGTCGGTAGGTGGTATGAGGAATTCTGACCATATCTAATGAATAGCAATTTCTAATTTCCTAAAATTTAATGGCACTGTATCCAGCTACCTGTTGTGTCTCTCGACATCATTCTACAGAGTCTCAATTAGCTTGAAATCTGGTGATTAAGTAGCCTACTAAGACAGGGAAATGCTCGACCATGATCTTTGAATCATCTAACGACAATGCCAGTTTTATGATAAGAAGCATTGCCTTGATAGATGTATCCTTTTCTGGCATGGTATACCATTAAAAGGATGTACTTTATCGGTGATAACACTTAACTATCTTTGGGTTTCAGACGTTATTTCATAGGAAAAAGGGATACATAAAATTCCACCAACATTTTGAAATTCTTGGGCAGTATATGATTTTAAGCTTCACTATTACTTTTCCCGAATGTTAACGTTATTCATTTGCATTTTATCTTTGAATTACCTTATTTTAGGTACTTACGTATTAGACCGTCGACGCCAACAGTCGTCAATAGTTTGGTAACTCATTGGCGACGGATTCAAATTTGGCGATAGACCGTGGACGCCAACGAAACCAGCAAAAGGGAGGACGACAGTCGAGGTTTGAACCAATTTTTAAATAATGGCGGTTTTTTGCCATTATTGGCGGTGAAGAAACTCTTTGGCGGAAACTTTTGGCTTTTTTAAACTCTTCAAATTTGGCGATAAAGATCGATGGTCTAATACTAAGTACATTATTTAATTTTGATTTGAAACTGTTATATTTTGATATATCATACCAGTGATAAAACAACAACTTTCCTCCATTAATTATTTCACATTTCTTTTGCTAAAGTCATCACGAAGTGGAATCTACGTAAAAGGTTTAGATGCTTTCACTTCAGGAAACAGACTGTGTTTAAGAGCAAGAATTGATCACATTCATGATTTCTTACCAAATAAAATAAATTTATGAGTAATCCTCAGCAATGACTTGGAACAATTCCTACTTTTCTTTAGTCTATAAGTTTAAGTCGAAAGAGTACACATTAAAAAAAATTCAAATTGATATAATGGCAAGAATATTTCATTAAATATGATAGATAAGCCCAGGAGACTTTACAAAAAGATTAAATTTTGTTATATTTATAGACTGGAATAACAAAATATAACTTTTGTCACCATTTAAAATTTCTTTTGCATTGGAAATCTCTATATTTTTTATTGAGTTTTAAAATTACCTATTAAACCACACTAAAAGTATACATATTGAATATTAATATATGAGTAAATTTTCATTAAAGCGATCTCAACCAGATAAGGAACCTATTTTTTAAGACATGATAAATAATAATGTAAACTTTTCAAAGTGTCAAAATTTATTAAATATTAAATAATTAGAAATGAACAAAAATTTGGTTTTTGACTCCACATCAGTTTCGGAAAAACCTTAAAATTCACACAACTTTTACACTACCTTAAAATTCAAGACGTATCTTCTCAATGAAATTAATTTCATTTTCGTGTATTAATTTCTATTTAGCTTTTAAAATTTTAAAAAATTATTAAAATCATTCAGATGATTTTGGAGCTATAAAATCTATACATAAACGGTGGCCAGATAATATGGTAAGGTACTGAATTACAGTATCTTTTGTTTTATTTTAAAAATATTTCTAATGATGTTTGTTGCTGTTTTAAAAGTCGATTTGCACATAATAGGTAAACATATCATTTGTTGTTTATACAAGCGCAATTGAAAATCTTTAGCAAAAACAATTTAGGAAAAACAAATAGTTTAAAATCAGACGATAAGCAATTATACCACGAAACTTTTTTGATTTAGCTTATGATGTAACAACAATTATCCTTCTGCAATTTTTATATTTTTATTCTCTTTAAAACCTATTAGGTAAAATTTTTTATTATTTAGAAATTAATTTGGATTAAATTTGAATTTTTTGTTGCTGCATGACAAAAATATAAACGAGGAATTGTTGCTAGTATACCTTATAGTTTTAAAACTCTAAATGAATATTTTAAAAACAGACGATTAGCAATTTATATGAAGAATAAAAGTTGATTCAAACACAATTAAATATAGGCAATTTTCATATTCCTATTTTATTCCCTAAAACATTTTGGCAGTGTAATAGATTGTTTTAAAATACAATTTGTCGAACTTGTAACGATATTATTGTTGCAAGATAAGAGTACAAAATAGGAACTATTATTTGAACATCTTAGCAGAAACAGGAGGTTTGGAAGCATGTTATTAGGTATTTATTGAAAAAAAATGATTTCTTTATTGAAATAGATATTATCCATTAAAAAATTTTAATATTAATTTTTTATTATTAAAATAAATAGTACCGTTTTTTATGGTTTCAAAAAACAGTTTGAACTGAAATTTTGTAATATATTTTTGTTATTGAATGATAAGAATATAATCAGAGAATTGTTTCCCGAACACCTTAACATAATTTTAGATTACTAAACAAAAAGTTTAAAAATAGATTATTAACCATTTATATCAAGGAATGTTTTTAATTTAGTTTTTTGATATAGAGACAATTACCTATAATCAATTTATTTAAAAAAAACTGTCTGATTAATTTGATATTTTAATTTTAATTTAAAAAAACATTCAAACCATAAAAAATATTATGAGTTATATTTTATGCAAAATTGGTTTTTAGATTACAATTTTAAAAATGAAATTATTTTAATTCTAAAAGAGCCAGAGAAATCAACTTATAATTATTGACAAATAATTAAGTAAAAAAAAACAAATTTACATAAAATGAATGTAAAAAAAGATCAAAATGAAATCTGCTATGCATATTTCAATGTATCATGTCAGAACATCATTTCATGAACGGCCAAGCACTACGTGCTCGTGCAAGTTATAATTATATTTTTATTTGTTTTAATTGCTTCATTGAATGAGTCACTTTAGTATTGCAAACTATCCACAAAACTTTATCTTGACTTTATTGTTTAAAAAAATATCACATTTCCTATTTTTATTTCATTTCGTATAATCACGTGCTCAAAATGACATTTTTCTATCTTTTATTTGCTGTAGTAATGAACTAATTTTTTTTTAAATCAGATATTTAGTAAATGCAATGGCAACTCGTTACTCGTTACAATTTTTTGAGATGCTGGTGCAGATAATAAAATCTTTATTTTTCACCAACAGGTTAAATATAATCACGTGCTCAAAATGATATATTTCTAGGTTTTATTTTCTGCAGCCATTGACTTAATTCTTTTTAATCAGAGATTTTATAAATGCAAGGTAAACATGCTATTAAAAGCTGATTTTTCGAGATACTCGTGCAGATAATAACATTCTTTTTTTTTTTTGCCTACGGATTGTTTTATTTTTCGATGACGGCATTTTTTATTTTTCACCTATGGATTTTTATTGACGCCAAAAATCTCATCCCAAAATAACCTCATGTTCTGACAGAATTAAGCAAACGATTTAAATGGAAAATGAAATCCGGTTAGATACTTTAAATTCAATTATGTCCAGAATGGAAAAGAACATATTTATAAGCACTGAATGGCAATATATAATCGTATTAAAAATTCATGTCGCGAGTAACCATTTCAACAATGACTGCGTTCAACAATGTTTGCACCAGAATTACTACATTTACTTTTTGTACTTCTATTTAATTAAGAAAGACAATCGCGAGAAACTTCTATTGCTGTTTATCTACTGTCTTCCCCGATAAAACAACTAAGCCCTCTTAGATATATTAAACAAAATTACCGCCTTAACTTAAGAGGGGGCATTGTCCCCGTTTTAACACTTAAAATATGTCTCAGGTTTCACTAGTAATTAGATTTCTATACTGAAGATTCTTTTCTAAAATGGTCTGCTCTTCCTTCACGTGTAATTAAAAACAAATTTGCCGCAGAAATTTTAATTAAGGCCAAAATTTGATTTAATTTCCATTCGTTGATTTTTCCCAGCACGAGCGCACGCGGAAATTGGCTCGGCAAAATTAATTAAATAAAAGTTGTGTTTTACTCTTGGGGAAAAGGAAGGGGTTGTTAATTTCAAGTTGCGTGCGGGAGATTTGAATTATTAAAAAGTAGCGCTAATTGGTTAATGCACAATTAAAATTACGCAATAATGAATTTCTATAGTGTTTCGCGGAGAGGGTTATGAATTGTTAATCTTTAGCGAAAGGTATTGGAATGTCAGAAAAATTTGTTTCCGAATTAGGGTTAAGAATTATTTAGAAGCTAAATATTTGAAGGAAAAAAAGACTTACATTCAAAATGATTAGCTTATATTAAAATACTTGACATCTAAATTATTTATAAATCACACCTTAGTAATAAATTTTTAAGTTTATTAAGGCATAGACCTAAATTTTACTCTTATGATAAGTAATTACGTTAAAAATTAAACATTTTGCGAAATAATCCATTTTTATCATGTTATAACATGATGTGGTTTTTGGGATGAGTTTTGTGGCGTCAACAAAAATCCGTAGGCGAAAAATAAAAAAAAATTATTAGCTGCAAGAGCATCTCAAAAAATGAGCTTTTAATAACGCGTTGCCATTCCATTTGCAAAACCTTTTATTTTAAAAAGAAGTTAATTACCATAGCAAATAAAACCTAGAAAAATGTCATTTTGAGCACGTGATTAAATTAAATAGTCGACAAATTAATGCAAAATTTGAAGAAAAACCTATTAAAAACGATTTGAGAACAAATAGTTTCTAATCAATAAAAGGTAGTACATTGCATGAAAAAATGAGTTTTCATTATTGAACAATATTTCAAAAATAATGAAAATTTGGTACTTACGTATTATACCATCTTTGCCAACGATCCCCAACAGTTTAGAAACTCATTGGCGACGGATTTAAATTTGGCGATAAAGACCAATGGATTACACCATTGACGGATTGCCATAATTGGCGGTATAGCAACTCATTGGCGACAACTTCAAATTTGGAGATGAAGCTGGAGGGTATAATACGTAAGTATCGAAAATTTGGTAAATAGAGCTAAAAATTTTGAAAAATGGCTCCCAGATCATGTGATTCAATACCAATGTATTTCTTTTTAAGGCGACCACGGACCTTTAAAAAGATTGCAATTTCTATCTTAGCAATTTGATATTTTACAGGCATTAAGAGTAGCACTATAGGAGATGACACACATATTAATTAAACATATATTAATTAAAGCCTCATATTAATTTATTAATGAGTTAGGTTGTTGATATAATATAATATTAGTGATAAATAACGTTAAGGAAAAATGTTCGAAGCGCTCCAAATTTGTTCGAAAGCATTTCAATTTTAGTATTACTTACTCTAGCCCTTTTGAAACTAAACTTGGGATTAATCTTGAACATTAAGAACTAAATATCAAAATTAACGAATATAATAACTCGAAAATACTAATTCTTTTTTTTAAAGTTTAAGTAGTTTTAAGTTTTTACATTGGTTTATTTTGATATTTCGAACTGAAACTTCAATATTGATCCCGACTTTTGTTTCAAATTGTTTAAAGGAAGTAATAATAAAAATTAGAGTGCTTTCGAACAAATTTGGAGCGCCTGGAACATTTTTCATTTATGTTATTTGTCCTAATATTATATATTAGCCCTCTCCTAATTCATAAATAAATTAATGTGAGGATTTAAAACTTTGTATGTCATCTCCTAAAGTAAATTATTAACGTAAAGAAAATTATTAAGGAATAATTCCTGTAAAATTTCAAATTTCTAAGGTGAAAATTGCAATAAGTCCTTTTAAAGATCCCTGGTAGTCTTAAAGGGGTATTTGAAATGAAAGTCCTATTCCAAGAAACCCAAAAGCATGCTTTTAATGAAGGAGGACATTTTACCCAGCATCAATAAAACTTAATGATCAAAGAAGATTTCTAGAATAGATTATGCAGAAAGCCTGTGAAGGACATTTGCCATAAATTTTATTTCATACATAATTCTATTTGTTGTATTTCCCGATTCAATAAATATATAACTATTTAAAGGAAAAAATAGGGCGTTTTATTTAATTCAATTGTTGTGCTAACACTTTGCTCTATATTACTTCATTTTTATTTACGTTAAACTATCGGCTGTTAGATAAATGAAACGGTTGTATAACCACAATTGTTGCAACACTTTACTGCAAAAATGGCGGCAAATTCAAATGTTGCGTTGATTTGTTTAACCTTTACATGACCTTCACCTTTTATTAGAGATTGTGCAAGAATTTTTCGAAAATATCAATCCAGGTATTTTCTCTAACAATCTTTTTTCGTTAATTCTGTTGAAATATATAAGATAAAATGGAAAATCTCATTATTCAAATAATTACAATAGTTGAATAATTTTGTCTTGTAGATAAATTTTTATATTCTAACTTTTTCTATTTATTGACGAAAGTTATACAAGAAATAACCAAATAAAACTTCAGAAAAGAAAAATGTATTTTCCATATTCGTAATTGTTTTCATAAAAGTCACCGAATTTGATTTCTTTTAGACTTTTGGAAATAATCCGAATTCAGAAACAGAAAATACAATTTTTCTTTTACTAAAATACAAAGCAAAGTCTTGTGCAAACAGACGCAAGCTTGAAAAATCGGCATCCTAAACCTTTTCGAACAAAGATTATCGTAAATTTTAAAATAACATTGAAACGTAAAAGGAAAAGAAAATCACAAAAAGTGATGGATGATAGTGTAAGCCGTAATAAATCACATTCTTCATTCTACAATTTTTTTTTCTTTACCATTCTCAGTTTTTTTTCCAAACTACAACCGAACCCGAAAAATCAAGATTCGGCGTGATTAATGGTGGAATTTGGTCAGAAATGTGCATTTTGGAACTGAAATGAGAGAACTATGCTAAATGATTTGAGAGACAAATCTGCTTTTGTTTCATATTAATGATCGAAAAATCTCAGGGCATTGCTCAGAGAAAGAAAAAAAATCGGAGCGCAAATAATTGAAATTATCACTTTCGTATTTTCTTTTGGAAGGAATATTTATTAACAAGGAATTTAAGATCAAGCATCGTGAAGACTCTATTGATTTACGACTTTTGTATTAAATCTTCAAACATAAAAAAATAAAGTATTAATAAAATGTATTGATCATTTTTGTCATACTTAAGAGAATAAAATGAACTATCGCTCATTAGCCTGAATATACAATTATGAGATATCTCTTTCCAGCTTCTCAAAAATTACAGCCAAATATCGCATATATGCTCCCTTTTATCTGGGCGTCCCGGGTTCGAGTCCCAGTCCCGGCATGGTTGATCTTGCCCCCCCTGTAAAATGGGGATGTGCAAGCGAATGTGACGTGTGCAACTAAGTCATACTCTGGGCCCTAGTTAGCGCTACTCAAATACAAGAGACGCTCATTCGGCTTAAATCTGATTAGTTCAGCAAGCTTGTACATTGAAAGTGCCATAAGAAACAACACAACAAATTTGTAAGTGTCCAACAAATTTTTAATCTAATTTGAAGAAGTGAGTACCCTCTTATTCTGTGCATTGAAAAAGTGTAACTCAAAAATGCTAAATATGAATGAAATTGGATCAAAGAATTGACCCTGCAATTGAACACGATAGCCCAAAGATAGAGCGATAGCTCAAAATGGCTGAATAAAATTTGATGTACTGTTTTGGGACTAAAGTTGTATAACGTAATTAATTGACTGGATCGGTACCAAAGTCATATTTGATTTGTTTAACTATATTACGTAACCAAAAACAATTACTATTGAATCAAAACATTATGAACCCTGTTAATCATGAAAGTAATCACTCTTACTAATTTGTGTGACCTTAGAGGGTTTTCTGTGATTCTATCCAAATCTACCCATTGATGCCTTTAGAATAAAAGAAAAGTGTTGCATTATCTAATTTTAAGATAACTCTCATGTCTAATTATTTCTGTCATATATTTCTTTTGAAAACTCCTTTTAAGAATGGAATTTCGATAGATGTATTTCAGTTGTATTTCAGAAATAGCAAATTCAACATTAATAATAATCATTTAGTGTGTAGCCACTTTATTATAAAGTCAAAGGACAATAGGAGACGGCGTTGCAAGCAATGTCTCAATCAGATAGTATATGGATGTGCAGATTGTAAAGTTGCATTACTTCGTTATTGTATTAATAGTTTTCATATGTAAATTAAAAGTTTTCATATGTACAAGTTTGTTACATGCCAACCTATAAAATCTATTAAAAAATTATTTAACAGCATTTGTGTATTTCAAAAGCATAGAATAATTAGAGCGATTTCAAGAAATTGATTCTGAGTAAATTCTCACAAGTTCAGTTCAACTCCGTATCCTTATTCCGCTGACGTTGCGAAAACGCAACACCCAATTTTCCAAAAGTCAAACAAAATTTTGACATTTTTACTATAAACTATAGTTATAGACCCTGAAATTAATAGATACTAACACGTGTATAAAAATATATTCATTACTTTTAGTTTTGTCGGTTAATGAGTTTAAATGAAATAACAGCTACGATGTGAGAGTTCTTTGTCAGAATTTTAAAAACGCATCTGCTGTCAAAGAAGAATACCCAATAATAAAGCAAGTAAACTAGTAAAAACAGGTAAACCTTTTAAAAACACATATTATATGAAAGAAAAATACATTAATGCATTACTGGAAAAAGCAGATCAAAACATTTTTGTCCTCAAATTCCAGAAACATCAAACCCTCCTAACCAAAACTGCATCGTGTTCTCACATTATATAAAGCTAAAATCTTTGATTTTAACCCCTTAACCGGTTTGCCCGTGCATCGATTTATCGAATTTTGATAGTTGTAAACAAAAAAAATAAATCATTCATAACAACTATAATTCAATAGTAAAATGACTTCGAATAAGTAGATAAGCCAAGTATTCCATGGATTTTTATTTGAATAAAAATAAGTAAACATTCCCAAAATAGAAAGTGTCATATTTTTAGATAGTAAGGAAAATAAACCAGTTAAGGGGTTAAAACAAGAATCAATGGAGAATGAATAAGCTATGAATGTATATATTTTTTTAAAAAAATATCCTCTTAATTTTTTTACCATTGATTTTTTTTAAAAAAACCATGCCTTTATATGGCTTATTTTTCCCATTTCATGAAAAGATACTTTGTTAATTATATATATATCTATAGAACTTGTCAGTAATTTTTATCAAATAACTGAAACTTTCACCGCTTGTGTAAAGCTTTCATGATTATAATAATTTTCTAAAGGATATATTTTCTGGATCTCATTTTAATTAATCCCTTTATCGGAAAGATACTGAAACGTACATTTCGGAAACAATTCTTCCGTAGTTGGATTTAAAAGCGAAAACGTAGAATAATTTTCAACGTAACTATTCGAACCGGCATGCGCCTTGTTTATTATGCATTTTTGGAAGAATTAATTAAATTAATTAATCAATCGAAATACTCTTCGACATCCAACCGGTAACTTAACACGCTACGTTATTCAAGCATTGGATGCAATAAATTAATGTAGCTTTCAATAAAAGGATACTATTCTCCTGAATAATTGATTTATTCTTAATTGATTATAGATAGCTGATTCCGATTAGGTGCAACAATTAAATAGAAGTCGTGATAAATTATTCGGATACATTGTCCTTTAATGATGATGGTATTAATTGATTTAAAGTAATTAATAGTTTGATGGTTATAGATAATGTGTTTTTAACACGAAATGCAAATATTTGTTAGTCATTGATTCGGAAGCATAAAAGCATATTTGTTTCCACAGAGATTTGGGGAATTTTGGATTTTATTTTACACTAATTCTTTAATAAATTAATTTTTAATCAACTGACTTATTGTCCAATCAATAGATGGGATTAGTTGTGCAATAAATAGAATCGGCTTATTAGTGTTTTATATTAATTTAGCCTTTCTATTCAGCTGCTATGAGTTTTATAAATGTCTCACGCATGAACCAAAAGGAATATTGTAATCATTCTTTCATGGTCACTTCCTTTACTGCACTGCTTCGGAACTTGAGAATAGTTGATCATAAGATATTTTATTCATTCGAGGATTAAAACACAAGAGTGGGAGATGGAGAATAACAATTGCATCAATAAACAGCGTTCTTACCAATTTCTTTTCACAAAGATGAATTCTTAGCAGAGTTTAAATATTTTTTCGGATCGAATTAATAAAATATTGAAAAGATTTAATGCCAGTTTGATATACAAAAAATACAAAAGCGTAATAAACGCATAAATTTTAGACACAAAGTCAGAATATTTATAAGGTAAAGTAGTTATTTTGATTCCTTTAAGAAACTAACCTAGTTATTTTTTATTC
>JAOUZG010050060.1:687356-701462 GCA_026289955.1 Argiope argentata | reverse complement strand
TGTGAATTTTGACCAAAAGTGCCCTTTTAGACGTAGACGGATACCTTGAGACTATTTAAAAATTAAGCAATTCTTTAATTTAATTATACTTAATATGATATTTCGGAAAATCAACGAAACACCTGACCAAATATATAAGCATGATCAAGAAATAAAAATATAGTAGTTAAAATTCTCACTGTTGCCTAGTAACCGAAATTCCATACATTCTCTTATTTCATAATCGTTTGCAGATATTCAAATATTTTGTTAATGTAACTTGAAAAGTAAATCACATAGAAATAAAATTTCTTTAGAAAAGTTAAAAATATTCATTTACGATGGTATAAAATTATTTCTTTTAGCATAATATATTTCAAACGGTAAAAATTTGCAGCTGATTTCAAATTACTTGATTATGTAATTAACGTTTTCAATATGAAATTTTAAAAGTATAATTATTTTTGTATTAATTAATAAATAAACTAAGTTTGAGTGGATTTGATAACAGAGTGTTATAAGTAATATATATTTCTAAAATGATTTTTTAATGCTAAGATTATAACCAATGGATTTTTTTAGGTTTTGAATCTGTCAGTTTTTATTTCTAAGTCCTGTTTTCCAATTTGTTTTCTCCATTTAAATTTATTTTTTATTGATAACAGTATAAATTTACATTCTTTATAGCTTGAAATTTACAACAATTCATATAATAAAAAATTTACCTCATTCACTAAAAAATTGTTCATGTAAAACTATTTTCAAAGTGTCGAATTTCTATATATTAAAAACTACATTTAGTGGAATTTTAGTAGAATTTATTAATTGCTATAAGATACTAATTCAATATATTAGTGTTAATTTATTATGATCTTAATTTATTATCATTATTTAATATTATTATTTTTTAAATCGAATGATTTGCCATGTAAATAGAAAAGATATAAGCATATTTAAATATTTTTTGATTCATTAACTTACAGAAATATGAAGTACGCAACTAATGCTTTAAAGTCTCTTATTTTCTTTCAATTCCTAACTTTAATTGAGGGGATATATAAACAAAATATATTTAATGTGATCTTTAGAAGTGTTAGGTCCTTATTCTGATAGAGGCTGTCAATTACAGCCGAAAAATTTGTGATATTTCAAATAAGGATAAATATTTATAAATAAAATCTAAACATGTATATCCAAGCTATGAGCTTATCAAATTAAACAAAAGAAAATAAACGAGAATCAATTTTTTTTTCAGATGCACAGACGCAGATGCAGGTGATAATTACCATTTTTTTTCAATCCACAGAAAAAAAAATTAACGGAAATTCAATTTTTTTTTCCAAATGCAAACTATAGTAATTATTTTTTTCAATCTACAGAAAATAAACAAATAAATGAAAATTACTATTTTTTTTCTCAGATGCACAAACACAGATGCAAACTCCATTTATTTTTTGATCTGAATCAACAAAAACTTTTAAAAAAGTAAACCAGAATTGATATATTTTTTTCAGATATACAATCTTACATGGAACCGATAACGATTATTTTTCTCAGATTCAAAAATGAGTCTCTTAATTCCAAATCCTGTCATCTAATGATTCCGAAAAGTACTAATTCTGTAATTGGATGCATGACCTAGATATTACAATATCTAGCACTCCTAATTGCTTTCTTGCAAGGTTATATATTAAATTGGTCAGTTTAAGACCAATGATAGTCCTTTTCCTCAATCTATCTTCTAAATGTTCCAAGGTGCTCATTTAAACAGTAATCAATCAACCTCGCTACTTTTCTGGAAAGAAACATAATTCTACGGATGAAGGTCCCAATGCAAGGAAGGACATATGTATTATTATGTTTTCTTAAAATAACAGGTGATGTTCCAGTTTAGGTGGGCTGTTACGCTCTTAACATTTGTTAAAATCTGAAGAAAAATAACTTAATATAATACTTCGGAAAACCAACGAAAAACCTGAGCAAAAATATTTAAAGTAATAAAATATTATGAACAAAAAATAAAAATATAGTAGTTAAACTTTCACCGTTGCCTAGTAACCGAATTTCATTATATTATCTTATTTTATAATCGTATGCAGGTATTCAAATATTTTGTTAATGCAATTTGAAAAGAAAACCAAATTGAAATGAAATTGCTTTAGAAAAGATAAAATTTTTTTATTTACATTGGTTTAATTCATTTCATTTTGTTAATTTAAGAAATAAAACAAAACTGTTAGAAAAGTAGTTTAGATTCAAAATATTTATAACTATATTAGTTTTGTTCAGTTGAAATCGGAATTATCTTTCCATTAAGCTAACGAAAACTGGATTATATAACATATAATTAAAATAAATCTAAAATAAAAAATGGAGCATTAACAGGTGGAGATTGAATAACAACTACATAATTTTAAAAAAAATGCTGAAATAAAATATTAGCAATGATTTTTATTTTGGTCTCTGAGGAGAAAAGATGTTTAATCAGTATAAAATGTTAAAAATTGTAAATCTCAAAAAGTGTCTAAATAAAATATAATCAATAACTTTCAATTTCGACCTTGAACAGAGAAAATTTCATCTGTATAGAAAATTAAAAATGTAAACTTCGAAAAGGGCTGAAAGAAAATTTCACCAATTTTTGATTTACTCTTTGAAGGGAGAAAATATTAGACCAGTATAAAAAGTAAAAGGTTTAAACCTCAAAAATTGATGAAATTGGATATCAGCAATAAATTTCAATTTAATCTTCGAAGGAAAAACATTGAATCAGTATAAAATATTGAAGATTATAAAACCTCAAAAAATACTGAAATAAAATATCAGCAATAAAATTTAATTTGGTCCTTGAACAGATAAATTTTTAACAAATTAAAGATTATAAAACATCAAAAAGTGCTGAAATAAAATATCAGCAATGACATTTAATTATAATCAACATAATAACTCAAAACTATTAATTTTTTTAAAAAAAAGTTTAAGTAAGATTGAATTATAACGCTTAATTTTGATATTTCGTACTCAAACTTCAAGGTTAATTCCAACTTTTGTTTCTAAAAGGTTTAGTTAAGTAATAATAAAAATTGGAGCAATTTTGAACAAATTTGAAGCGGCTAGAGCATTTTTCATTAACGCCATTTATCGCTTATTACCCCTCCCCAACTCATAAATAAATTAATATAATGCTTTAAAATGCTGTGTGTCATCTCCTATAGTGTTATTCTTAATGCCTGTAAAATTTCAAATTAATAAGGTGAATATTGCAAAAAGTCATTTTAAAGGTCCCTGGTCGCCCTAAATTATAATTTTAATTCTTTTAATTGTCTCATTGAACAAGCCGCTTTAGTATTGCAAACAGCTCAAAAACGGCTCTTTGCCTCACATTGATGGTTTAAAAAATATCACTTTTCCTATTTATTTCAATTCACATAATCACGTGCTCAAAATGACATTTTTCTGGATTTTATTTGCGGTAGTCGTTTTTTCATCAGAGCTATTATAATGCAATGTCATAAATTATTAAAAGCTGGTTTTTTGAGAAGCTCGTGCAGATAATAAAATTTCCATTTTTTTCCCACGGATTGTTTTATTTTTCGCCAACGACTATTTCTATTTTTCGCCTGACGGACTTTTGTTGACGCCACAAACCTAATTCCCAAAATAACATAATGTTCTGAGATGATAATAAAATATTTTTAAATCTACCCAAGATTACAAAAGAAAGTAAGAAATCATGTATGTTTATGTAACCGTCTAACGTTATCTAAAGCCGTCTATATGAAACACTAACTATTACTAATTGGCCAATCTGCTAGTTCAGGAGATTAATAGTTTCTAAAATTTTCAATTAAATACTAAAGTTAATTGCTAATCCTAAACTGAAACACAGTGTTTATAAAGTTGTGAATTAAGAATTAATAGACTTTGCATAATGGCATGCATGTAAGAGGATTCTTTCGCTATTAGGCTCTTTATGTTATACATATTTCGAATTTTCTGTGTTTTGATCGAAATGAATTTAAATTTAAAATGGTAAAATTTAAACTTAAATTGACTCTGAAGCTGAAATTAAGCTTACTCATTGAAAATATGAAAGTAAAATAAAAAAACAAAAAATAAATCATGTTGCATGTTATATCTAAAAAGATTAGTGAATCGATCTTTCCTTGACAACAAAAACTGGAATATACTGCAATAAGAAAATAATTTTAAAATTATTAAAATACATATAAATTGTTATGCAATAATTATAAATTATAAAATAATATTACAAAATAGGCGGTGAATTTTAAATTTATTATTTTAATTATTACCTAATTTTTAAAAAATATTTTACATGTAGCCAAACTTTAAAAAACAACAACATTTATTTATATTTACCAAGAATTGTACTTAAATGGAAAAAAAAAATAATTGTTACATTCATTTAATCATCATTAAAAATGCATTTAAAAAATCTTAAATGAAGTAAGTCTATCGATAGAACAAACAATTTCAGTTTCATTACATCAATAAAACACTGTTTTAAAATTTAAAAAAATTTAAAAAAATTAAAAAATAAAATTCTATAGCATTTTATTTGGTTTCAATAAGATGATGATATGTTTTAATTGCAATTCAGTTTCAAATTCGTTTTTATACCAAAATAGTTTTGGCAGTTAAACGAAAAAAATGCAAATTTGAATCATCGTTTAATACAATTTGAAATTTAATGAAAATTGTTTTGAGTTTCATGTTCTTATCTTCTAAAGTATACATTTGTGTGTTATTTAGAAAATCTTCATCTAACGATCCTTCTTGTATATCACCAAGAGACATTATACTTACTTACGCACCTATATAGAGTATATACATCTATCTATCTATCTATCTATCTATATACATATATACACATCTATATGTTACTATATACTTACACCTATATACGTATTATAACACCTTCGCCAACAATCGCCAAAGGTTTAGTAACTTTTTGGCAATGGATTTAAAATTGGCGATAAAGATCAAAGGATTACAACATTGCCGGATTGCCATAATTGGCGGTTTAGCAACTAATTGACTATTGCTTCAAATTTGGCTATAACGCTGGACGTTATAATGAGTACTAAATATCCTTATTTTATTTAACAATAGAGAATAGTAGTGGTTTCATTAAATAATAATAGTAAAAAAATTATTAAAATAATAGCAAAAATTTATTTAAATCTAAATTTTTTTTCAGCGCATTTAAGAAAAAATAACAACACAATAATTTTCATAGTTTTTGCTAATGGATGTGAGACTCTAAACATTATAACCTTCCCATAATATATAACAAATATGCAATGTAGTTATATATTCTATATAAATGGAGGAATATTTTTAGAATTTTTGATTATATTTTTATCTTAAAATTAAGTTACATTATAACTTTTTATCTCAAGAAACGTGGTGTTTTATATATTTTTTTGTAAAAAATTAATTTTAAAAGAAGATGAAAATATCTTTCATAAAAAGTAAACGTGATTAAATAACATTTTATATAATATTAGTTTAATTTTGAACATTTTCTATAATTTTATTTTTTAAAAAAATATTACAAGATAATTAAAGCAACACATTTTTATTATTCTCTTGTTCTTGGATTTCTAATTAAATTACTGAGTCGATTTACACAGTAGGTATATTAACTAAAAAAAAGAACTAAATTTACAACTCCAAAATGTATAATCAAAACTTCTTAGTATATTTCTAGTCATATCAAATAAAAATATATCACTCATAATTCTTTTATGTGTATTTATGTAAGATTTAAAAATAATGGCGAAATATATAAAAGAATCTCAGACGATAAAAAATGATTCTTTGGCATAATCTAAAACAGTTTTCTGAATCCACAAACTTGATCTACAAATAATTACAAAACTCAGACGATAAATTCTTTCCCTTATAGAGACTGCATAATGTAAACAAAAAAAAGTTTATTCTTCCAAATTACAAATACCCAGACGAAGACTAGACGTATATGTAGTTAAAAGATCAGATTTAAAAAATCTACTTAAATAAAAACACATATTTTTCTTTGACCTAAATTTACAAGAAAACTTTTCATATAACAATTGTGGTAAATTATACCCATCTACAAAATTGATTTTAATATTCTTTATTCGTTGTGAACTCATAGTAAATGTATTCCGCAAATTCTCTTAGAATTATTCTATAACACGATTCTTACAAAATCCAATATTCAAATTTCTGTAATATTTTCCTTTAGGTATAAAATTCAATTGGCCAATCATTTTAACCTTAATTCAATTACAAACTACTTCAATAAACGTGATATAAGATTGAATCGTAATTCCATTTATGTAGATTTAATTTTAGAATAATTTAATTTTCCCAAATATTCAATGGTTCGAAATATTTTTAAAAAATCTGCTAAACTGTTCATGGTTTCTTTATTTAAATTAATATTAATTTAATATTATTCTGTGAATTTAGAAATAAGTTTAAAATGTGCAGGGAATGTTAATAGTTATTTAATATAAAAAATATCATGGTAAATTTTCATTCATTGCTTTTTTACTGGGTTTAGCTCTAAATTAAGTTAAAGTATACCTTTAAAGGAATGCGAAATTTATTTTGGAATTAACTATTAGAACGTGAACTGAAATTAAAAGATTAAGACAACTATTACCGTAATTTCTCGACATACCAATAGAAAGAGTTTTGACGATGAACATTAATATTTTAAGTCTCCGTAGATAGAAAATTCTCAATAGATTTTGGTCTAGAACATAGGTGATCCGCTGTACAGGTTTAGACTTATTTTTAAGAGGTAAGAAGGAATTTGTTAAACTACTTCATAATACTATATTTTAATAGTAACTAATGTTTTATTTGTTGTTTATTTAGATATGCCTCGTTAATATTTTTTAACGTTTCTATTTAAATAATCAAAGATATCCAGTTGCCAAATTTAAAAGTAAAATAGCATCTACAAAATAATAAAGACTTCAGTTAAAAAATTTTAGCGGAATTACGACTGTCGAATAATTAAGTCGCCATATTGGTTCTAAATTCAAGAGATACTTTAAAATAAATTTCAAGCAGTGACTCTAATAATTACCGATTAATTACCAATGAAGTTATTTATATTTACTTTGACATTTACATGAAATCTTGGAACATTATTTATATTTAACCCCTTAACCGGTTTATTTTCTTTACTATCTAATAAGATGACACCTTCTATTTTGCGAATATTATATTATTCTGATTGTAATGGATATCCATGGAATACTTGGCTTATCTACGTATTCAAAGTCATTTTACTATTGAATTATAATTGTTATGAATGATTTATTTTTTGTTTACTACTAAAAAATTCGATAAATCGATGCACGTACGGAGTACAGGCAAACCGGTTAAGGGGTTAAAGACAGATGTATTGATTGAAAATTTGTACTGTAACCGAATTTAAATCTGGGACCACAGAATTTGAGATTTGAACATGATTTCAGGAATAATAAATTTTCTTTTATCAATTTTTTTTCAATATGAAGAAAACTTTTAATATTATTAAAACAGCATATTGAAACAAAATTCTTAACAAAAAATAATAACGGGACTGAATAAGATTGATTTTATAAAGATACTGTAAGTATTATTTCTGAAATTTATGCAATTTCCTCACTAAAAATTATACACTGCACTTCAAAGTAAAAAGATAAGGAAAGAGCGTAATAGATGTCATATAGACGAAGCATAAGTGCTCTAATAAGTTAGTTTTTCCCTGGATTCCATATGCTTTACGTTCCTTTGTCATCTTCTGAAGAAACTGCTTTTCTGATTAAAAAATCGAGCAAAGAAATACTTTAAAAGGAATTTAAAATACAATCTTACTCATTATTCATCATGGATACATGTATGACATAGTGTATGAAATTGAAAGAAAGTATGTTTGGCTTGCCTTTCTAAGCATTGTTGCTTTATATTTTTTACCAGTGAGGGAACTTTTACACTTGTATTTTGAATTTCCTTTGTACTGTAAATTACTGCTTAAAGTTTTATTGTTTTTAGTTAGACCAACATAGCAATATAAGAGTTGAAATATTTTTTTTATATATTTCTAAATTTTCATATGTAAATAGGTGACTCATAAATCCTATTGTTTGTTTCAGTTAAAGACGATCATTAAGTTTTTATTGCAATGACTATTTGCGATTTGAAGCCTTAGCATTCAATTTGAATTTTAGTGAAATTTTGTGATAAATATTGAAATTTTTTAAATAATTATTTTTATAGATGTGCTATAATATTGAATAGGAAAATGATTTAATTTTAGCTTTTTGGAAAAATGTAAATGCTTTTAAAATGTGTTAGGAGTTTATAGTTTTTCCATCATATACAGCCTCAGTAAAAAAAAAAATGTTTAGCATAAGTATAATATTCGTAAATATAGATGTATGATATTTCATCTCTCTCTCTCTCTCTCGTGGTATATATATATATATATATATATATATATATATATATAAATATATATATATATATATATATATATATCTTCAATTTTAGAAGTAATTTCCTTAATTTTTAGATATTCAAACCTTTCCCCATTATTCATTTTGACAATGAATGGATCATCTTTACGAAACTGAAATTGAAATATCGATTTTTTGTTCTTATTATCTCCTTTACTTTAAGAATTGAAACTTAATTCAGTTAAAAAAAGATTGGTAAAAAGAGACAGCATCACATGAAGTTTTATGAACTATTTGTTTTGTCTTTTTTTCTTCTTTTAAATGTCATTATAAATGAGTAATAGTTATCCTAGTCAGAAATTCACAGATAGTATTATATCCTCCAAAATAAATATAAAAAAACATTACGTAATTTACGAAACGAGTGCTCAATAATCAGATTTCATGTTATTCAGAAGATTCTGTGGCAATAATTCCATATTAAATATGGGAATAGAACATCGCTGATTTGTTATTCACATTTAATCGCGAAGTAATAGCTTTTCGAGAGGCAGCTGTTTTTATTGCAGCAGGTGAAATTCGAAGACTTGTGAAAAAACATAAGAGACTTATGGTTAGAACTGTCATCTGATATAAAAGAATAAAAAAATCTTCTAAAATAGGAGAATAAGTCTCATTGAAAAAGAGATCGAAATTAAGCGAAA
This sequence comes from Argiope argentata, assembly GCA_026289955.1. NCBI lineage: Eukaryota > Metazoa > Arthropoda > Arachnida > Araneae > Araneidae > Argiope > Argiope argentata. The sequence goes on along the minus strand of JAOUZG010050060.1, from coordinate 692,314 downwards.
AATGTTAAATACTTTTTTTAAAAATTTAGTGTGGTAAATAGTCGTGAATGATAAATTTAAGCACATGTAACTTCGTAAATATATTCGTACATAAAACCATTTCCAAAAAACTCTATATATAATTTAATTTTATTCATTAAAGATAAATGAATTTAAAATTACAATTTTTACCAATATTGCAAAACTAAAGCTATGGTCAAATATTAATAACCTAAATCAACAAATTAAATATTCATCTAAATAAGATTAGAAAAGTGTGATAGGTTTATTTTCAGCCTAGAAAACAAAATTTATTTTAAAATTCTGTAATTTTATAACGAATGTGACGATTGATGAGTATCAATTTTTTCGGAATGGAATTTTCTGGTTCTATTATATAAAAAAAAATTAGAGGAAAATACTTATTTAATATCAACCTCTATTTAAACCCTAGGAAAAAAGTGAATATTTTTTTTTAGATTTGAGCTAAAGAAAATTTAAATAAATTAAAACTTATTGTTTTAAATTAAAAATAAATCACGCTAAGACAATTTATATATTTTTAATTAGTTAAACTTCAAAGGTGCCGGAATTATCAATTCGTTTTTGATGAAATTTTCAAGTTTAATTTTAAAATTAATTAATTTTAATTTAATCATTTTTTGAAAATATTTATTTTAATTAATTCTAATGAAAATGTAACTCTTTTTATATAAATTGTAATTAATTTTCATAAAATTTAATTAATTATTCTTTATAAAATGTTTATTGTAATTAATTTTAATGAAAATTTAATTCTTTTTATATTAAATGTAATTAATTTTCATAACATTTAATTAATTATTCTTTAAAAAATGTTTTTTTAATTAATTTTAATGAAAATTTAATTCTTTTTATATTAAATGTAATTAATTTTCATAAAATTTAACTAATTATTCTTTATAAAATGTTTATTTTAATTAATTTTTAATAAAATTTTAATTCCTTTTACATTAAGTGTAATTAAATTTCATAACATTTAATTATTTTTAAAACGTGTAATATTTTTTATAAAATTTAATTAAATTTATAGAATTTTAATTAATTTTTAAAGAAACGTTTTAGGCTATAGCTGAAACGACCGATTTTGCTTCATTTAATGAATAAATCCGACTTCAAGTGCGGTTTATGTAATATTTTTTATTCAATTTTAAAACATTGCTTTTATTTAAGCATTTTAAATTTAGATAAATGGATTGCAATACATTTCAAATGTGTATTTTTTTAAAAAAAAGAATTTTCTGAAAGAAATTCAAGCTGCGGCAACTTACATTTTATTTCAAAAGCCTCTTTTTGATGCAATTTTTTTTAAAAAAAAGCACATATATTTTAGAAATATCATTATGAAATTCTAAACTTATTTTTTGAACCCCCTGTACATTGTATTCTCGAAAGATTTTGCCCAAAGTGTCTCAGAGAAAATTAAAAATGCATCACGTTATGTAAAACCTTTAAAAATAACGAAAGTTTGAGATAAAGGAATAATTTATTAAGAATATTAAACAAAGCTAACTATCTCCTCGAAAGAAATATAAGCTAAAAAAATGTTTCCCGCTCTTTTGATGAATAATTGTATTTAGATATAAAAAATGCCTTAATTTCCGGCTAATTCATATGCATAACATCAAAAGCCCTACCCTACAACCGCTGCCATATTTTTATTCAAATTGAGGCTAAAAAATATCAGAAACATATCCTTTAACATTAAATAATTTAATATAAATACAAGGGCATCGCATATTTTAACGTTTACATCATCATTGATTTCCATACATCTTTTTTATTTGATTTTTAAGACGAAAGAAAAATTGCTTAAAAAATATATGTACTAAGCTTCTTATTGAGGAAAAAAATCTCAAAAAGAGAAAAAATAAAGAAAAATAAAATTTAAACTATTCTTTTCTTTTATTCATGTTCCGAAATCAAATAAAACGACTTTTTGAAAGAAGAGAGATGTGGTCTGAAAAAAAAATGATTTGAAGTGAAGCTACGTTACTGCAAGCGCTAATAATTTTCATATGCAAATTTGCTTTTAGGAGGGGTGAGGGGGTTGGGGTGAACAATTGTTTTCGGCTTTTGTTCGCAAGCGCTGAAAATAAATTCGAATTCTTTATGTGAAATTTAACCCAAGAAACAATTCTTTAACTTGATTGGGAATATGTAACTTATTTTTTTCCCTACTTTCTACACAAAGAAAATGTATCAAAATACAATATTTTGTAGTATATTTTTTTTACTTAAAGTAATTTAGCTTGGAGAACATAAGCATTTTTCCCTGAAGATACAGTTTCAGAACATTTCGTTGAAATGTAAGATTTAATGTGAAAGAAAATGAAATGATTCCGATAGCTGATTTTTCTTAACTGAGGTTATTGTTTTTGTGCTCGCAAGATTCTAAAATTCAATTTTTCAATGGCCCTTAAAAGACAATTTACTTATGTCTTTGGATTTATTTAATAATAAAAAACTGGGAAATTTTGAGAGCAATGTCAAAGTTCTCGTTTTTTCTTATTAAATACTAGCCGCCTTTGGCGACCAGTCGGTTCGCCAATATTAATGCCGACTAAAGGGTTAAATCATTTTTTATAAAACTTGGTCTCATAATAAGTTTTTCTGCAAAATATTTATAAGCTTCAAAATTCGATAGTCATATGATTCACTTATACAATTATGTAGGCCTTAAGCAGTCCTATCTTTGAAGTCCGCATCTCTCTCTGATTTTCTATCAGTGCACGTATAATTCACTTTTAAATTATATTGAAAATGATGAAACTTCAATTAATATAAAGACCTCTTTACTCAATCTAAGCATGTCTTTAAATAAAACTAAGAACTGAAAAAAGAATAGTCCGACATTGAAGTTTTATATTCAATACAGAAATTGAAAACATTATAAATTTTTAAATAATTTATAAGCACTCAAGGAATTATTCAGCAAAAATTTCACAGGTTAATTGAAACCTTCAGTTTTTAATTTTATTTTTAGATGCTCTCAATAATATCTTTTTAGGTTTATAAATATATTTCAAAAAATTATGGTTTAAATTCCTTTGGTCTTATAGATTCATATTTGTAAAATAATCTTAATATTTCAACTTCTAAATAAATAAATAAGCATTTTTATCTTCTTCAAATCTGGCTGATTTATTCAGCTCTGATTATTGCAAGTTTAGAAAAATCATCATTATCATAATCTAGACCAATTATTCTAGAGGAACTCTGATTGGCTTCTTTGATATCTTGATAAATTGATCTAACATCGCCAGTTTATATCGAATAGTTATGTTGAAATTTTCCTAGATCGATCAGCTTTGATGATTGATTTAGTTGATTGGATTTTATTTAAGGACTTATTTAACTAAGGACTTTTGTCTCAAGAATTTATTATTATTTAAGGACTTTTTATTTAAGGACTTATTGTCTCAAGAATATTTTGTTAAATTTGATTCACAGAGCAGATGATGTATGTAAAAATTTAATTCATCAGCATTTTTTCCTTAAATATATAATTATATGTATATTTCACTTGGATCAATTGCTAAAAGATTTATATCTCTCCCCAAAAAATTAAGAAATTAGATGTTGGGCTCCGATTACAGAAGATGCCTTGTATATGTTAAGCCATATTTGCCTTAAATGAAATTGTTTAATTGGATTAGTAATATGTGTATAGTAAAATATCATAGAAAACGTTTCCATCCATTTATTTTCAAAAATTATCATGTTTCATATTTATTTCATTTTATACAGACACGTGCCGAAAATGACATTTTTATATGTTTAATTTGGAATGATATTTGATTGATTTTTTCTCGTGAAAGAACACGATATTGTTTTGGTAGAAAGTTTTGATGTCTCTGAAATATGCGGATAAAAATAGTTTTATATGCTTTTATAAATTTTGCATTGTTAATTATTACATATGCTTGTTTGAAAGAAGATGCGTTTTTATTTCGCATGATTCATTAAAATGCGGAGAAAAATTACAATCACGAAGGTGAATTATTTGATTTGCACAAATTATCTTCTTCACATTGCTTTTTATTCTTCGTTTCTTTGAAATGACGTCATTTTAAAAGTTCGTTTAAGATTTCTTGCTTTTAAATAATTAATCTCGCTCTCAGAAGATTATCGTTTGGTGCTCTTCTAAAAATTCTTTTTCAGTTTTAACTGTCACAGTTTTGTAATACATTTTTATTTTTTATTTTTATTTACTTTAATTCTTTAATTGAATTAATCGTTTTCAATTTAATTGAATTATTAAGTTTGATAATGCAAACGACTTTTACTTGCAATTATTGTCTAAAAAATATCACATTTCCTATTTAATTCATTTCATATAATCACGTGATGAAAATTGTATTTTTCTTTTTTAATTTTGGTAGTAATTAACTTTTTTAAAAATCAGAACTTCTGAAAATGTGATGGCAATGTTTTATTAAAAGTTGATTTTTTTTGAGATCCTCGAGACGATAAAATTTTATTATTATTATTATTTATTGCGAAATAAATTGTTGAAAAAAACGATTAAATTAAATGTTTAAAAATTCATTAAAAATAGAGTTTTAATTCGTAGGTCACAACATTAGTATCATTGAAATGCTAATTTTTTGAGCTTTAACTTGATGCAAAAATCAATTTTGTGCTGTAATATTTTCGGAAGTTATAGCGAAAAAACGTCAAAATTTGGCTTATTTTTTAATTAATTAAAATTTTAATTAAAAATTCAAAAAAAGGGCTCCGAGGTGCACATTCCCGGCACCCAAGGAATACATGTACCAAATTTTGTAGCTGTAGGTCGAACGGTCTGGCCTGTGCACCGCCAACACACACACACACACACATTGTGCTTTATTATAAGCTAGCCGCCTTTGGCGACCAGTCGGTTCGCCCATATTAATGCCGACTAAAGGGTAAAATCTTTTTTTATATAACTTGGT
>JAOUZG010050060.1:664509-679383 GCA_026289955.1 Argiope argentata | reverse complement strand
ACACATACACACACACACACACCGTACTTTATTATAAGTAGAGATTTAATGTGAGGCAAAAATCAATTTTGTGCTGTAATATTTTCAGAAGTTATAGCGAAAAAACGTTAAAATTTGACTTATTTTTTAATTAATTAAAATTTTAATTAAAAATTCAAAAAAAGGGCACCGAGGTGCATATTCCCGGCATTCAAGGTATACATTTACCAAATTTGGGAGATGTAGGCTGAACGGTCTGACCTGTACAGCGCCAAAACACATACACACACACACACCGTACTTTATTATAAGTAGAGATAAGTAGAGATAGAGATGTACGCTGAACGATCTGACCTGTACAGCGCCAACACACATACACACACACACACACCGTACTTTATTATAAGTAGAGATAGAGATAAGAACTTCGGAAAATGTGATGGCAACGTTTTATTAAAACCTGATTTTTTTGAGAACCTCGAGAAGATAAAATTTTATTTTTATTTTATTTTTGTGAAATAAATAGTTGAAAAAAAAAACCGATTAAATTACATGTTAAAAAATTCATTAAAAATAGAGTTTTAAGTTATATATCAAAACATTAGTATCATTGAAAAGCTAATTTTTTGAGCTTTAATGTGAGGCAAAAATCAATTTTGTGCTGTAATATTTTCAGATGTTATAGCGAAAAAACGTTAAAATTTGACTTATTTTTTAATTAATTAAAATTTTAATTACAAATTCAAAAAAAGGGCACAGAGGTGCATATTCCCGGCATTCAAGGTATACATTTACCAAATTTGGGAGATGTAGGCTGAACGGTCTGGCCTGTACAGCGCCAACACACATACACACACACACACAACGTACTTTATTATAAGTAGAGATTTTGCGAAATAAATAGTTGAAAAAAAAACCGATTAAATTACATGTTAAAAAATTCATTAAAAATAGAGTTTTAAGTTATATATCAAAACATTAGTATCATTGAAAAGCTAATTTTTTGAGCTTTAATGTGAGGCAAAAATCAAATTAGTGCTGTAATATTTTCAGATGTTATAGCGAAAAAACGTTAAAATTTGACTTATTTTTTAATTAATTAAAATTTTAATTAAAAATTCAAAAAAAGGGCACCGAGGTGCATATTCTCTGCATTCAAGGTATACATTTACCAAATTTGGGAGGTGTAGGCTGAACGGTCTGACCTGTACAGCGCCAACACACATACACACACACACACACCGTACTTTATTATAAGTAGAGATAAAAATCAATATCGCTGTTGTAAACCATGAATTTTTCATGCAAAATACGGCGACATAATTTAAAGTAAAATTGGGATTTTATGTTGGAATATTTCCGATATAAACATTATAGGAAGTATAAATAAATAACTTGCCGTTTTCTAAGAAATTAATTTGGTACTATCAATTTAAAATTCGATATTTAGATAAATCGACTCATTGGATATTCTAAGAAAATAAAAAAAGTAATTTTTGAATCATTTTAATGTAAAAATTGTAGCAAATACAAAAAAAAAATTCTTTTGACGTAAAATATTATGTGTATATTTCATGTTGGATGAAAGCTATCATTTAAATATTTACCAACATTTTTATATATGCATTTTTTGATTTTAAACCAAATAATTGAAAATTGCATTGAATTTGGCTTTAAAAGTTGTATGAATCTATATCAAACTACATAATGGAATGACGATTATTGTATTTTTGGTGCAAATAAATAAAATAATTAAAAGACGTTTAAAGAACAATAATTACCACAAAATATACAACTTTTGTTGAAATATCAAATATATTAAAATTTATCCATTTAGATAAGTTTTAATGTATTTCATTTTTCAACAAAAATCGTAAATCTTGATGCAAATTAATTCATGAAATTAATTTCTTAAAAATCAAAGTACGAATTATTTTTATTGCTTGAATGTATTTAATAATAATATATTAAAAATTCAATAATCAAAATAAAGAAAATTTATTATTAGATTTTGACACTAAAATTGTAGATATATTGTATGCACTTACAATATATATTGTAATATAATTTCTACATACAGTTGGTGAAACAGAGCACATTAATCGTCATGATTTATTGTTTCTATTTTATTATAAATATAAACCAAAAAGCGGGATATTGAAAATGTCTTCAGAAAGTTTATCTTAAACAAATGAAAAAAAAAAAAAACTACAACAAAAATCAGAATAAAAATTTTAATAAAATATTTTAATACTTAAATGATAAATAAAAAAAACTTAAATAAAATTTGTACAACAATTTCAGGTCAAGTTTTGAAAATTATAGGCAATAGCTTATAATTTAAAAATTCGGTTGAATAGCAAATTTATAAGGTGTCGAATTCAATAATTTAAGAATAAATTACCTACTCAAACTAATTAAGTCTCACCATCAAAAATTAAAATCGTGGGCTTTGTAAGTATCGATTAAATTGTAAAATAATTTTTATTTGTAAATTTTAAACTTTTATAAATTAAAAGGTTGTTAATAGATTTTTTTTAAAAAAGAACGTGATATAAATGCATGATGGCATTTAATTATGTTATATTTGATCAAATATAATATAAAAGAAACATAAATTGTCTTGCAAAACGAAAGATATAATCAACCGATGCCATCATAACAAAAAAGAAAAATTAGAAATACTAATAATTACACTGACTTGTATTAATTATTTTGTTAATCAAATAAAAATAACTCAAATAATAATTTGTATTAGGGACAGATTTTGAAAAATAAAATCGAAGAAAAACAGTCCACAAATATCTCTTTCCAGATAAATGGTGCCATAATAAAATCAAATTTTGAAGCCCATACTACCAATCCAGATTTAATTTCCATCTCTCCAAAATCTAAATCGAAGTCCTTCCGATAAAAAAAAACAGTGCCCCGTATCTCTCCACTTTTCCCTCAGAATCTCCAAATTCTAGATTCGAGGTAGATCTGAAAACCAATCCATAATCTTCTTGTCGAAAAAGAAAAAAAAAGTGTATCTAAAATCAAAAGAAAAATCTCTATCGTTCCAGATCGATATCTTTGGTCTTGAGATAGCCATTGTATTTCACGTCATTTCGGAACTATTTTCGATAGGAAAAGGCGGGAAAAAGTATTCTTTGCCTCGAGTTTTTTTTTATCCTTCGGTTGGCACAATTTCCATCAAATGCCCTATTCTTCACGAGTGAGTGTTCTTCATTTATGTTCCAGCTAGGTTTCAATGGAGCTTTAGTTCTAATGCTCGTAAAAAATAGTGCAATAAATAAATAAAACAAAATAAAAATAAAACAATTTCAGAGAATTTTCGGTGTGATATTATATAATAAAAGTTAAGAAACAAACAATGATAAAATAATCTTTTATACTGCGGTTTTCTATTTTCCAACGAAACATCGTTCATATCTATTTATATGCAATGCTTTAAAAGCAAATGAATTAAATTAATGCTTAGTTTGTCTTCATTTGTAATTTATTGACTTCATCCTATCGGAAAACAATTTATTTCTTCTAAACTAGAATTTTATAAAAAGCAGACGATCTCATTTCAATAATGTATCAATATTATGTTAGATTAAAGAAAAACGGCTAAGAACATCATTCGTTTTACTTATTAATTGTTCCTTATTCTAATCTGGACTTCTTAATAAAGCAGACGATTCAATTTCAGAATTCACAAACACTATTCCGGAATTATTAAAATTGGCTGTTAAAATAATTCGCTGATTAAATTAATATGCTCCGTTTCTGATTAAAATTTAAAGTACTTGTTTCACATTTCTATGAATGGTAAGAAACATACATTCATATTTTTCCAGATTGATTGTTCTTAATTTATATCGCAGCTAATTTCCAATGTACTTTAATTCTAATCTTCATAAAAAATGCCAAAAATTAAGACATAAAAAATGTGAAAAATAAAGAACTAAAAAATGCCCAAAATAAAATAAAAAAAATGCCAAATAATTTTGAGTATAATATTATACAAAAATTAAACAATAAACATAATTTGAATGTTTGATAAAAAATTAATGTTTAAAAATAAACAATAAAATAATCGTTTGCTTTGTTTCCCTTTACATTTTACAATGACTTTTCTTCCGTATTTCTTTCATTTAATATTTTTAAAAAGTGTGAAAGAAATTAAATGCTTTATTCGTGCCCATTTGTATTTCACCAACTTTATCCTATGAATTTGAAGAACAAATTTATTCTTTCCTCTAAACTATAATTCTAAATAAAGCAAACGATTCCATTTCAAAATGCACCAATACTTTTTAAAATTGGGACAAAAATAGATGTCATGATAATTTGCTGAATAAATTAAATAAATTAATATGATTGGTTTAAAATTTAATTTACTCGATTCACATTTCTATGCATGAAAAAGAACACTTACTCGTGATTCTTCCCGAGTGATTGTTCTTTATTTATATTTTAGCTAGTCTAGCTCTAAAGTTTATAAAAAGAGAACAAACATAAATAAATAAATAAATGACAGGAAACTTTGAGTGTAATATTATATAATGAATTTTTAAAAAACAAACAGTAATAAAATAATGTTTTATTATCATTTTAAAATAGATTTTTTTTTCGGATGAGGTTTTTGGCGTCATCAAAAATCCGTAAATGAAAAAAAAATTAACTGCATGAGCATTAAAAAAATAGATTTCAATAGCTTGTTGCAATTGCATTTGAAAAATCTCTAATTTTTTTAAAAAAAGTTAATGACTACTGCAAATAAAACCTAGAAAAATGTCATTTTGAGCACGTGATTAGATGAAAGGAAACAAATAGGAAATGGGATATTTTTTTAAACAATAAATGTAAAACAAAGTGTTTTGATCGCTTGCAATTATTAAGTCTTTTAGATCTTCTCCTATTAGGACTTTTTCTTTTATTAATTCCTTTTTTAAATTCCTTTGCTATCCTAAATTTTTTAAATTCCCTTTTTCGTTCGTTTCTTTTCTTTAATTTCCTTTCCATTTATTTTGTTCCCATCAATAACCAAACATTCCTTGTTTTTACTGCGTTATTTATGTTAGGTTTTTTTTGTTTCTTTCAATCATTTTTTTAATTCCCTTTCTTCCTTAATTCTTTAATTCCTTATCATTCATTCATTTTTTAAATTTCCGTTAAATTTCTTTCTTTTTTTTATTATTTTACAAACGTTGCTTATTTTTGCTACATTACTTATATAAGGTATTTTTCTTTCATCCATTTGCTTTTTAATTCCTTTTCTTTTTTAATTTTTTAATTCCTTTGCTTTTCTTTAGTTGCTTTTACATTTCCTTAATTTTTTTTCAATATTTTATTTGCATTCCTTATTTCTACTATATTTTTTTCCATTTTCTGTTTGTCAATCATTTCATCCCATTTAATTCCTTTTTTTTATTATTTTCTTTTTCTTAATTACTTTTATATTTCTTTCGTTTTTTCAATATTTCCATACATTTTCTTTGCCTTCCAAATATTTTCTAAATTCTTTTCTTTTGTTATTTCTGGAGAGAAGGGGAGATAATATTAATTCAGAGTAAATTACAATATTTGACAGAAGTACTGAATAGTAAATTTTTGAAATAAATTACTTCACTTCACTCTTTCTTAGTTTCAGGGATTTTTATATAAAAAACAAAAAAAAATTATGATGAATGAAATATTTTGGTAATAAAAATGTGAAACATTAAGATTTTTTTTGAAATTTAAATAATTTATAAAACAATCTAATTTAAGAATTGATATTTAGAATGAAAAGCTCTTAAAAATAAGCTTATTATTATGTCAACAGTGATTTATTTATATCTATATTGCTCAAAAAAATTAAAATTTGAAAACGATTTTAAAATAAGAAACAGAAAAAAATATTGAGCTGTTATAAAATTTACAAGATTGCTTTTTTAAACAAATTCTTTAAAATAAATATTAAACTTATGCAAAATGTAACTTAACTATTAAAATTGATATCAAATTATAATAGTTAAGTGTAAATATTCAATTTTATATACATAGACTTGTAAACATTGCATAAGTAAACTATTTATTTGAATTCTTTTATCTGATTTGACAGTTTAAGTTCAAAACTGCTTCTTCTAGGATCAAAATTGCATTGTATTTAAATTCAAATCCATTTTAAGTAGGCATGGAAAAGCTCAAAACATTTGCAAGTAATTTAATGTCTAAAATATTTCGAATATTCTGTTTTTAGTATTATTACGAAAGAGATTATTTCCACCAAATTTATTCGAAAATTGAACATTTTAAATATTAACGTTATTTAAATTTTAAAAAATCCATGCATCATTTTTATTACACTGAATTTTTTTTAAAAAGATATTTTTTTAATGTTGAATATTTATTTGTTTATTTATTATTATTTTTAACTAATGCATATAGGCTGAAGCTAAAACGACAAGTGAAACTTTAAAGTCCAATAAGACATTTAGAAATAAATCACTTGTACATTTTCTGATACAAATTAAGAGAAAGAAATTTACCCAGTTACTATCATTTTAAAAAAAAAAATGTTTTGTAATAGAGTTACCTCATGTCTTAATATAGATATGTATTCTGTAGGATGAGTTCAAAAGGATTATATATGACTATATATGCATGTATATTCCGTATATGTAAATGTCTATATATGTATATATCATTCTAGACAATTGAATATAATTCTATCTGGCGTTGCACAATAAATAAACAATAAATGGAAAAGTAATAGATATTCTCACGTTTTCTCTGTTCTAACTTATCTCGAATTTTATCGTTATCGTTATCGTTATCTCGAAACATTTCATTATTGATATCCTTATTTTACAATTATGACAACTGCATTTCTAAAACATTATTTCTATACATTTGATCCATTTTTCTAAATTTATTAAATATAAATAAAAAAAAAATTGAAATAAAGATATTTTTAAATATTTTCTTTTCTAGCAAAATATTTTAAATTAACAGCTATTTTTAAAGCTGTTGTGGTTGTATTGTTATCCTTATTTTAATCAAAACACATTTCAGATGAAGAAAAAAATAATACTCTATACAAGAATTTCACTAACAACGTTAAATATAAAAGTATTGTAAACTCTAGCAATTCCAAGTTTGCAGAGTTAATAATGAAATAGTTGCCATTGCGCATAAACTTTAAACAGTTTATGCACAACTATTTTTCAAAGAAAGCCTTTTCTCCCGTAAAATTCACATTTTCTCAGCCTTAAATGAGTAGAACAACGACAACAGTTTTCTAAAACATCATTCTAATAGTTTGGCAGTATTTAAATAACTTAATTACTGATATTTAAACCAGATAATCCTGCCATAAAATATAAACAACGTTTCCAATATGCTTTCACCATGTATTTTATAGTGAGCCTTTATTAATGCTTTTACAATATCAAATTAAATAATAGTGCATTTCACAGATTAAATGAATTGCTATTTCAATGCTAGATGATAATGAGATTTCACTATTAATGTGCCATATACTTTAGTACCCATTTTTAAAAAAGAGTTAAATTATCAATTAACATATGTTAAATGAATAATATATTAAATTATTCTTAATCGCATCTTTAACATCGTTTTTTACTTTAATTTCTTTACAAAAAGTAATATTTGGAAGCTATACTAACTCTAATAGAAAGGTGTAATTTGCTGTAACAATGATATAAACATTTCTTCAAACGATTAAAATTTATTTCTATTATCTGGAAACATTACTATACGATTAACATTTATTTTTGTTTTGTGAAACCTTTTACCAAACGATTAAAATTATTTGTATTATTTAGTAGTCACACTGAGTTTTTGTTGTTTTTGTCATTATTTGTCCTTATTTCAATGCAACAGATGTGATTATACGATAATTTATAATCATGACGATATTTAGAGAATTTATTTAGAATAATTAGTAAAACAGTTGTTATTATATTCAAAAAATACTGAAAATCTATTCATTCTTCTTCATCAAATGGAATCACTCGTATCTTTGTCGTAAAGCTTTATGCTTTAATACAGAGCCACTTATTTACATTTTCCTGATGTTTCAAACCAAATTTGCATCATTAATTGGCAGTTTTTAGAAATTAATCGGTATTTTCTGGAAATTTCTGCCGCACGATTAAAATTAATCCGTATTTTCTGCAAATATTTTTCATTCGATTAAAATTATTTCTCATTTCTTGAAACTTTGTACTACTCAGTAATTATATTTTTCTGATTTCGATGTTACTGTAATGATTATATAATAATGATTATCCTTGCCAATAGTTAGAAGATATTTAAAATGAATGATAAAATGTTGTTAATTTATGTGCTAACTATTGATTATCTATTTATTCCTTTTTATAAATACTCTCTGCTTTAATATAGAGTTGCCTACGTTTTCCTGATATTTCAAACCAAACGATTAATATTAATTACCATTTTTTGGAAATTTCACCAAAAGATTAAAAATAATCTGTACTTTTTAGAAATATTTACCAAACAGTTAAAATTAATCCATATTTTCGGGAGTTTTTTCCCCCAAACGATTAAAATTAATCCATATTAACTGGAATTTTTTCCAAACAATAAAAATTATTTCTTATTTCATGAAATTTTACACTATTCAGTGCTTACTTTTTTTCTGATTTCAGTGTATCTATTATGATTATATAATAATGGCTACCCAAGTCGAAAATTCGTAGATGTTTAAGATGAATGATAAAAGCTTTGCTACTTTATGTACAAAATACAGAATGGTTGTTTTTTAATCAAATATTCTTTGTTTGATACAAGGTTGACTACATTTTCCTGATATTTAAAACTAAATGATTAACATTATATGGTATTTTTCAGAAATTTTGCCAAATGATTAAAATTAGTCTGCATTTTCTAAAAAAATATTTACTAATGATTATAGTTAATTTTATTTTCTGGAAATATTCATCAAATGATTAAAATCAATCTTATTTTTTGGAAATATTTACCAAATGATTCTAATTAATCTTATTTTCTGGAAATATTTACCAAACGGTTATAGTTCATTTCATTTCTGGAAATATTTACCAAATGATTTTAGTTCATTTTATTATCTGGAAATATTTACCAAATGATTAAAATTAATTTTGATTTTCTGGAAATATTTACCAAATGATTTTAATTCATTTTATTTTCTGGAAATATTTACCAAATGATTAAAATTAATTTTTATTTTCTGGAAATGTTTACCAAATGATTTTAGTTCATTTAATTTTCTGGAAATATTTACCAAATAATAAAAATTAATTTTTATTTTCTGGAAATATTTACCAAATGATTGAAATTATTTCTCATTTTTTGAAATGTTGCATTATTCGGTATTTACTTTATTTTGATTTCTATGTATTTGTTCTGAATATATAAAAATGGCTATCCTTGCCGATAATTTCTTGCATATTTAAAACAATTTATAAAAGTGTTTTCACTTTATGTACAGAATATTGAATGCATATTTATTCCTTTTTATCAAATACTATCTACTTTGAGACAGTGATGACTATATTTTCATGATATTTCATCTCAATGATTTGGATCTGTTTAAACCCAGATAATTACCAACATTTAAAACCAAATAATCTTCTCATAAAATCCCCAGAAAGTTCCCAAACTTCACGGTATGACCAACTTTCGGCGTATCTTCACAGCGGGTTCATTCATACTTTTCCAATATCAAATTAAAGAGAGACGCGCAGCAGAGAGATAATGAATTGATACTTTAATGCTCGGACAGTAATGAGACTTCAAAATTAATGCGTGGTATAATTCACTTTCTAGTTCTAAAAATGTGTTAAATGATCACTTTTATGGCATTTCGCAACATTTGGCGTTATTTATTGCACCATTGCGGGGGAATTTATCGAGCAATAAAGTTTTCCGAGGGTCATTCGTGCCACATAGGATTGGGTTTCGAGCCCCACATCTGCTGCAGAGTAAATGAACTGAATGTAATAATCATTTACACGGCGTTTATTTGAACACCAATTTGTTGATACTGCGCCAAGGGCGAAGAAACAAAGGCTCGAAGAAATATCCTCCCCCCTTTCCCCCACTTTTTTATTTATTTGGTAATCTTAGTTTCTTTCATTTCTATAGTGTAAATGCTGAATTACCCTTGAAGCAAATAAAACAGCTGCATGTAATGAGGTTACTACATTTTTTAGTAAGAAATATAGATGTTTTTGGAATGAAGTGTTGCTTTTTACAATTTCTATTGTTAGTTCATACTTTTACTATATATATATTTATAAATCTTGTTAGAATTTTCAATCGTTAATAAAATACTTTTTATTCATACATTCGAATTGAAATACATTTTTAAAACTTGTAGTGGAAGACAATTGATGTTGATACATTGTTTTCATATATTAATTCATTAATGAATTCAATTCTAACATTCTTACTATTAGATCACTCTCTCCCTACACACACACACACACACACGCTCTCCCTACACACACACGCTCTCCCGACAAATACACGCGCACGCACGCACGCACACGCACGTACACACACACACTACTGTTGTCAATACAATATTTTCAATGAAATGTTGTCAAAACTAAATTTTTATTACAAGGTTGCCAATACAATGTTTTGCCTTCATCATTTCATTATAGTAAAAGGAAACGACTGAATAGTCGCGAACCGGATTACAAGAATGTAACTTATTCCATTTTCAAAATTCGCTTTTTACCTAGACACCATTCTATACATATCATACTACTTATATAAATTCTAGCAATAATTTATCCTTCAGAATTACTCAACGGCTGTTGTCAATGCGACGTTTTCAGTGTATTATTGTGAATGCAACATTTTTAATTCGACATTTCAATTGAATGCTTTAAAGTAATGTTGTCAATACAACATTTTCCTCACTTGTTCAATTCAATGCTTTAAAGTAATGTTGTCAATACAACATTTCAATTCAATGATTTAAAGTTATGTCATCAATACATTTTGCCTTCCTAATACTAATTATATAAATGCTAGCAACAATGTATCATTTATATTTACTTAAAGGATGTTGTCAATACCAAATTCTCAATACAATGTTGTCAATACAACGTTTCCACTGCAAGTTTGTCAAAATGTTTTTCAATGCAATGTTGTTATAAAACATTTTGTCTTCCTCATTTCATTATAATAAAAGAAAACTTTGACCGAATAGTCGCCAACAGGATTAGAAGATTGCGCAATATTCCATTTTCAAAATTAACTTTATACCTAGACACCATCCTATATATATCATACTATTTATATAAATTATATTATTATTTTATCTTTCAGAATTACTCAAAGCCTGCTGTCAATACGACGTTTTCAATGTAATGTTGTCAATACAACATTTTAAATACAATGTTTTCAATACAACATTTTCAATACAATGCTGTCAATGCAACGTTATTAATTCAATGATTTAAAGTTATGCTGTAAATACAACTTCTCTTCTTCATACTATTTATCTAAATGCTTTCAAGAATGTATCATTTAGATTTACCCAAAGGGTATTGCCATTACATCATTTTCAATACAACGTTGTCAGTACAACGTTTTACTGCCCTGTTGTCTATACAACGTTTTCAATGCAATGTTGTTAATTCAAAGTGTTCAATACAATGTTGTTGATGCAAAGTTTTGACATTTCAGTATAATAAAAGAAAACTGGACTGAATAGTAGCGAACCGGATACACAAGTCTGTACCGTATTGAGTTTTCAAAACACACTTTACCCCTTTACATCATCCTAAATATATAATACTATTTATAATAATGTTAGCAATAATTTATCGTTTAAATTTACCCAAAGTCTGCTGTCAATGAAATGTTTTGCCTTCCTCATTCATAATAAAACAGAAAACTGGACCAAATAGTCGCAAACCGGATACACAGAAGAGTACCATATTGAGTTTTAAAAATACACTTTATCCTTATACACCTTCCTAAACATATTATACTATTTATATAAATGCTATCAATAATTTATCATTTAGATTTACCCAAAGTCTATTGCCAATGCAACGTTTTTATTCCTCATTCATTACCCTAGTAGCACACAAATATTATACAATATTGAACAATATTCCAATATTGTTTAATATTGTAGAATATTGTTTAATAACATATAATATCACACAATATTGTACAATATTATACAACCTGATGTGCTACATGGATATTTAAAGAGAAAAATGGACCAAATAGATCTAGAGCCGGATAAACAGGAGTATGCCATATAGATTTTTCAAAACTCACTTTACACTTAAACAAAATGCTAAGTATATTAAACTACTTATATAAATGCTAGCAATAATTTGTCATTTAGATTTACTCAAAGTCTGTTGCCAATGCAATGTTTTGCTTCCTCATTGATTACCCTAGTAACACACAAATATTGTGCAATATTGAACAACATTCGCAATATTGTTTAATATAGTAGAATATTGTTTAATATCATATAATTTGCACAATATTGTACAATATTATACAACAGGATGTGCTACATGGGTATTTTAACAGAAAAATGGACCAAATAGATCTCAAAACGGATAAGCAGGAGTATAGCATATTGATTTTTCAAAACACACTTTACATCTAGGCACCATCCTAAATATATTATACTATTTATATAAATGATGGCAATAATTTGTCATTTATATTTACCCAAAGTCTGCTGTCAATGAAATGCTTTGTCTTCCTCATTCATAACAAAACAGAAAACTGGACCGAATTGTCGCAAACCGGATACACAGAAGTGCACCATATTGAGTTTTCAAAACACACTTTACCCCAAACACTATGCTAAATATTTTATACTATTTATATAAATGGTAGAAATAACTTATCATTTAGATTTACCCTAAGTTTGTTGTCAAGGCAACGTTTTGCTTCCTTATTCATTATAATAAAAGGAAATTGGACCGAATAGATTTTGAACCAGATACAAAAGAGTGAACAGTATTGAGTTTTCAAAACACACTTTACACCTAGACATACTCCTTTATACATCATACTATTTATATATATATTAGAAATAATTTATAATTCAGATTCCCATAAAAGACTTGATGAGTGCGATTTTTTTAATAGTTCACCTTTAAAATTCTTAGTTATCGCCTGTGAAAAATAGTAAAAAAAAAAAGTCGAAAGATATCAAACGAGTCCTTTAGAAATGTATCCGTAAAAGATATACATTTCAGATGTCAAACACACACGCTGCAGTCATTTTTCATCTCTCGTATAAATGACTCTCCGAAAATTTGTTACAGCATATTTAAAAGATCTCATATACGGCATCCGAGATCTTTCGCCGCGTTCACTTCTACAGCAATAACGTCACATCTTCTCTCCGTCTTTTGATAAGATGAATTTTCTGAAAAGCTCCTTACGAAATAAATCCGCATTTCAAAAAGAGGTGGGAATGGGGATGGGAGTGGGGGGTAGAGAGATATTACAAACCATTCATTCCCAAGGTTGAAATACGTTTTCATCTTTTGATCGCTCACACTTTTAACAAATGCAGTCCATTATTAAATAGATTATTCCGTGGCAACGATACTTTTCTTTCATTTGAAACATTTAACCCGGAGGCCCAGAAAGCAGAGATGGATTGCAAGAGGGGGATTGAGGGTGTGAAGTGTGTTCGCGCGCAAAAATAAATTGCGTACAATGGAATGAATATATTTTGATGATATTTTTGCCTTTTATACGAATTTCATGAAGCTGGGGATAATTTGTTTTTGGGAAATATACGCGAGGGGGTTGGAAATCATTTATTAAAATATCTGACAGAGGAGGAATTCTTAGAATGAAAATTCACAATGTAGTGATGACGGTTAAATGTGTGTTTTGTTTATATTGTTGAAGGGTGGTCATTTATTTAAGTCGACAGGATAGTCTTCAGATGATGTAAGATTTCCGATCTTTCGATATGGATGCTATCATTTTAAATTGCGAAAATATAATTTTTATTAGATATCAGATTTTAACATTTCTCTATTTGATATATGCTGCTATTGATATATACTTTCCTGTATTGCCATTTTCTTGAATTCAAATCTTGTATAGATAATTATGATAAGCACAGATGCTTTACAGCATACATTTGATTTGGTTTTTGGCTTACCTCTCTCATCATCGGATTAAAATGAAAATCGCATCATCTCTTATAGGCAATTGTAATTAGGCTCATTGGTTATTTAAATCAATACACAAAACGAATAAAGAACATTAAAACTATGAAAGAACAAGGAATATTTAAAACAATTTTTTAAATAAAATTCAATTTTAGATTTAAGAAAAATTTAGGAAATATTTTATTTTAGTTACTTTTCATTAAATAAATACAATTGCTGTTCTCGTGTTCTTTTACAACGGAAAGAGAGGCGCAACCCCGAGCCACCAAATAACGATCCCCTCTGATTCTCAACACCCCCAGTGGTATTATTCTCGACATGGAGAACTCAGTGACCAGATTCGAACTCACAGCCTAAGGGATGAGAATCCAACGCCCTACCAACCAAGCTATCCTAACCTAACAAAGGCGCTACTATAAAGAACTACTATAAAAGAAAGAAAATTAATTTTTAATTAATTAATAAAAATTATTAAATTGATATTTGAAAAAAAAACCTGCATTAACATCAAATGTCATCCACTAAAAGTTTTTAAAAATTTACTTGAACTTGATTCGATGAATTTTATACATTTTTTTCTAAACTAATTGAAAAAAAAATTAAAACATAAAATTGCACTATTTTTCCAAAAATATCCTGATAAATTAGATATATTTAAGTCATTATGATTTTAAATTAGAACATAAAATTGCACTATTACCCCAAA
>JAOUZG010050060.1:562697-579385 GCA_026289955.1 Argiope argentata | reverse complement strand
AAATAAGCTTTCAATTTCAGATTAGTGCCATTTTCAGTAACATAAGAAACCAGTGAATCTTCTTCTATTAAGTAACATAAATTGATAACTTTTTCATATTAACATATATATAATCTAATATTTATTAGATAAAATCCTTCATATTGTGAATATCTTGAAATTATGTATGTATTTTCTTCAAATTCAGTACGATATCCCCTGCCCATGCCAAGATTTATACATCTCTATCTTTTAACATTCATATAAATCTCTCCAACTTTCTTTATTTAACAATTTTTATTCATTTTAAAATACATAAATCTACCATCCAAACATTTCCAATTTCAGAAAAGATTAAAATAAAATCTGCTATGCTTAATTCAATGTATCATGTCAGAACATTATTTCTTAAACGACCAAGCAACGCGTGCTCTTGCAAGTTAAATTGTATTTTTATTCATTTTAAATTGTTTCCTTGAATGAGTGGTAACGCCAACGATCCAAAACACTTTTTCTCGTATTTATTGTTTTAAAAAAATATCACAATTCCAATTTATTTCATTTCATATAATCACGTGCTCAAAATGAAATTTTTCTATGTTTTATTTGTTGCAATCATTAGCTTATTTTTTTAATTAGATCTTTTATAAATGCAATGGCAAAACGTTATTAAAGACTGATTTTTTAAGATACTCGTGCAGATAATAAAATTTAACCTAAGGATATTTTTATTTTTTAGTCTACTTATTTTTGTTCATCCCCAAAATAATATAATGTTCTGACATGATAAAATATCAAATTTTTGGTATTATTAGATTAAATACTTCACATTAATGTTTAGCTACATGAGTCTTCTTCAAATTCAGTACGATATCGTCCACCTACGCCAAGATATACACTCTTATATCTTTTAACATTCATATAAATCTCCCCAACAATCACCTGGTAATACATAAATCTTCTGCATTATTAAGTCTACCATCTAAACACTTTCAATACAGATGCTCTATATTAACCTTCCAGGCGATGCATATTAAATCACCGCGTCAAGACGAGGATTTTCCTATAATAACTTAAACCTCTCCATTCATAAGACACTTATCGTAGTCGCCATAAGATATCAAAACTGCATCGGAATGTTCAATATACGGAGAGGGGACTAGCTGGTAGCCAGGAATGGTATTTAATCTTTACGATGGCCAGTTAGCAATTTTGATATGAGCGAGAGGAGATTATTTAAGGCTCCAATATTTGGGTTGCAAAGGTCTAGCAAGTTATTAGGGCATTTGGCCGAGTTGTAGGTTATTAATGGATATGTTTATAGTATAGGCTTCGTATCTTTCGGATTAAGTGCCATTAATGCCATTTTTTTTATAGTAACAATATAACAAAAATTGTTAGTAATTCATTTTCGTACTTCTGTATAGTTTGGGCAGAAACACATAAATATCGGAATGGTAAAACATTAAATATACTGTTATCACAATCCAGTTTTTAAAGAATCTCTACTTTTTAGTTGATCCTCGTGGGTTTGAATTATTATTATTATTATTATTATGGGATATTTGTCTATCCAGTATTTTATAAAAATTATAAGTTCAAGTATAGGAAAGTTGGATCTAATACTGAAATTGTAAATCTTGGAAGAATATTTATCAGACCACTTTTATATGAAAATGATAAGTTAGAATCTATGAAAGTTGGATTTAACAATAAAATTGTAGATATATTTCATACTTCAAACGAAACTTGTCCATAGATCGTTATTCATCTGGTATTGATCAGTAAGCTTCTAGGTGACTTATATTTCGATTTTAAAATGAAAAAAATTCTTCTTGTTTTAATCTGTAATTTAATCATTCTTTCCGCTATGTTTTTATTTAAATATTTTATGAATTATCATTATCTTATCAAATATATATATAATATTCTTCAAATATCTAACCATTTAACTAAATGTTATATTAAATTAAGAAACGCTTCGTATAGATCTGATGTTACATCGTCAACAAAGGGGCTTTTCTAAAAGTAAATAAAAATAAACCCAAACATTTGAGCTTCTAAACTGGTGATTAATTAGTTTAAAGGGAAGATAAGTAGTTATAATATATAAATAATCAATTGCAAATTATAGTTGTTGCTGCACTAGACTTTTAACCATTTATATAAAATGTTCAACGAATTTATCTAACTCCAAAAAATCAGAATCAACCTTGCCACATTATGCTTTTTAACAATTTAGACAGAATGATCAAAAAAATAGATTTACGTCCAACCATTCAGAAGCAAACTAGGCAGAATTGTTACATAATGCTTTTAACATTTAGACCCAAAGGTCAAAGAATATATCTACCTCCAATAAATCAAATATTAACTAAGCAAATTGCCACATTATGCTTTTGACGTTTAGACAGAATGGTCAAAAATATATCTACCTCCAATGAATCTGAAGCAAACTAGACATACTTGCCACAACATTCTTTTAATATTTAGACACAGAGGCTAAAGATTATGGCTACCTCCTCTGAACAAAGCTAATTTGTCATATTATGATTTTAACCATTAAGATAGAATGGTCAAATAATAGATCTGCCTCCAATGAATCAGAAGCATTATCATACTATGATTTTAACCATTTAAATAGAATGGTCGAAGAATAGATCTACCTCTAAAGAATCAGAAGCAAACGTGATTATGATTTTAACCATTCAGACAGAATTGTTGAAGTATATATCTATCACATTGGATAAGAAGCAAGCTATTCAGACTTACCACAATAAGTTTTAAACCATTTACACACAATGTTCAAAGAAAAAGTCTATCCCCAATGAATTAGAAGCAAACTAGGCAAACATATTACTCTGATTTTAACCATTTAGGCAGAATGGTCGAATAATCGATCTACCTATAATGAATCAGAAGCAAACTTGTCATACTATGATTTTAACCATTTAGACAGAATGGTCGAATAATAGATCTACCTACAATGAATCAGAAGCAAACTGGTCATACTATGATTTTAACCATTTACACAGAATGGTTAAAGAATATATCTACCTCCCATGAACAAAGCAAACTTGCCATATTATGATTTTATCCATTTAGACAGAATGGTCAAATAATAGATCTATCTCCAATGAATCAGAAACATTATAATCTATGATTTTAACCATTTAGACAGAATGGTCGAATAATAGATCAACCCCTAATGAATCAGAATCAAATGTATCATATAATGATTTTAACAATTTAGACATAATTGTTGAAGTATATATCTACCACCAATGAATCAGAAGCAAGCTATTTAGACATCCACAATAAGTTTTTAACCATTTATACAGAATGCTCAAAGAAAATATCTACCACCAATGAATTAGAAGCAAGCGCATTACTATGATTTTAACCATTTAAACAGAATGGTCGAATAATAGTTCTACATTCAATGAATCAGAAGAAAAGTTGTCAAACTATGATTTTAACCCTTTAGACAGAATCGTCTAAAAATGGATCCAGCCCCAATAAATCGTAGTCAAACTAGGCAAACGTATTACTCTGATTTCAACCATTTATACAGAATGGTCGAATAATATATCTACCTCCAACGAATTACAAGCAAACGTCATGATATAATTTTAACTATTTAAACATAATCGTCAAATAATAAATCCACCTTCAATGAATCAGAAGCAAACTAGTCCAAAGTATTACCATGATTTTAACCATTTATACAGAATGGTCAAATAATAGATTTACCTCTAATGAATCAGAAGCAAACGTCATGCTATGATTTCAACCATTTAGACAGAATCGTCAAAGAATGGATCCACCTCAAATGATTTAAAAGCAAGCTATTCAGACTTACCACAATAAGTTTTTAACCATTTAGACAGAATGGTCGAATAATAGATCCACCTCCAATGAATAAAAAGCAAACGTCATGCTGATTTTAACCATTTAGACAGCATGGTCGAATAATAGATCTACCTCAAATGAATCAGACGCAAACGTCATGCTATGATTTTAACCATCTAGACAGAATCGTCAAAGAATGGATCCACCCCCAATGAATCAGAAGCAAACTAGGCAAACGTATTACTCTGATTTTAACCAATTAAACAGAATGGTCGAAAAATAGATCTACATCCAATAAATCAGAAGCAAACTTACCATACTATGATTTTAAACATTTAGGCAGAATCGTCAAAGAATGACCCACCTCCAATAAATCAGAAGCAAGCTATACAGACTTACCACAATAAGTTTTTAACCCTTTAGACAGAATGGTCGAAAATTAGATCTACCTTCAACGAATAAGAAGCAAACTTGTCATACTATGATTTTAACCATTTTGACAGAATCGTCGCATAATAGATCTGCCTCCAATGAATCACTAGAAAACTAAACCAATAGGATAACCTGACGCTGTGAGCAAATTTATAATGGAGCGCCTGGAACCTTTTTGATTAACCTTATTAATTGCTGTAGAATTATATTAATTCCCCTAACTCATAAATAAATTAATATAAAATTTTAAAACTGTGAGTGTCATCCCCTATAGTTTTACTCTTAATGCCTGTAAAATTTCAAATTGCTAAGGAGAAAATTGCAAAAGTTCATTTTAAAGGTCACTGCTTGCCTAAATGAGCGTTTTCAGCATAGAATAAAAATCCATCTAAAATCGGTAAATTGAATAAAGTTGTGAGTTAATTAAACAAATGCTTCAATAAATTTTAATCTACTTAATAGTCTACTACTCACAATTAAGAAATATATTTTAAACATTTGCAGTAATTCATTAATTAAAAGAAAATTACTAAAATCTATAAATTCGGTTTGCGTTAATTTATCAAGTGTTTCAATACATTCCAGTCTACTCATTATACTTCTATTTGTACATATTCTATTTTAACCTTTTATATTAATTCAAAAATAATTTTAATTAGTTTATAAAATGGGAAATTGCGTGCTAAAATAATAAGTTTGCCTTTTGATTGAGTTCTAGAGTTACAGTGTCCGAAGTAAGCCATTTAATTATAAGAACATCAATCTAATTAACCAAAACATGTCTACAGTTTCAGCAGAAGTTTGTCCTTTGGGACACCAATTCATAAAAGCTCTTATATCCTTAAAAACTTGAGGGGGAAAAAAACTTCAAACTTATCTTAACAGCAAAATCCATTTTGTTCAGGAAAATTTAACTGTACTACATGTTGATAAACAAGCGAGCTTTATTCATGAATTAAAAATACACGACGCTCAAATTTCAAATTAATGGATTGGTTCGGGAGAAAACATATATGCATCTTTATTAACCACAGCGGCACGCTTTAATCTAAGCAGTTTATAAATATCGGATGTCAAAAAATTTCGCAAAAGATAATTAGTTGGTAAAAGTTGGTTCTGAAGACACTTCAAATGCCCGCGTTAAGGGATAGATTTTTCTAATTAAACTTTATCGATAGAAAAAGTAATCAAATGCCCCCGCGTGGTATTTATGGTCAACCTGAATATCGATTAAAGATAATCGATTTTTTTTTCAACTTTTTTAAAGATTTTTTTTCTATTCGTATTTTTCTCGTTTTTTTTTAAATCGATTAAGAAAATATATTACTTGTTTTTTTAGGGAATTTTCTTACTCCGATATTCGGTTATTAATAAATTTTCTTTGATAAAATAAGTAAAGAAAAGTTTATTTATTCAAGTTGAGGAATCTTATACATGCATTATGGATGTAATTTTGCGCAAAGTGTTTTCGTACCATGAAAGTGTATCCTTTTGTTGTAGCAATTTTGTTTTGTTTTCAAGCTATAAATAATTTCATCTTGGTTGGTTTCAAACATTGTATTCTTTTAAGTTATATGAGTATGTTTCGGTGTGTGTTGTGGATGGCGCTCGTTAAATCTCTCGTGGTCACAAAGTCCTCCATGTCGAGAGTAACACCACTGGGGAGGAAGGGTACTGTTTCAGAGGTGATCATTCTCTATTACGGATCTAAATTACGAACTGTGGATGATGAAGTCGTGTCCGCTTTTTACCACAGAAAGATGGGTGCAGTAGCTTCTGAGGGTATGGACCCCTGAGCAGCCGAGGACAGAAATCTGACTTCTATCTGAAGTCGTGTCCGCTTTTTACCACAGAAAGAGGGGTGCAGTAGCTTCTGAGGATCTGGACCCCTGAGCACCCGAGGGCAGGTCTGACTTCTATCTGAAGTCGTGTCCACTTTTTACCACAAAAAGAGGGGTGCCGTAGCTTCTGAGGGTATGGACTCCTGAGCATCCGTGGCAGATGTCTGACTTCTAGCTCATATGAGGATGAAACACACACCCACACGCTTGCACAGTCCCTTTTTACAAGGAAGAGGGAACATTCACATATCTCACAGATAGAACACAGAAGAACAACCGTGCCCGAACCGGGACTCATAGAACACGAGGAGGACGCGCTACCTCAGTGCCAGAAAGCTGGCCCGATCTGTGGATGAATGAATGAAATGCATGAATGAAGCCCGCCCCGTAAAATCGGTTTGTAACGTGTGTGAGCTAGAAGTCTAACTTCTGCTCTCGGGTGCTCAGGGGTCCATACCTTTCGAAGCTACTGATCCACCCCACCTCCCCTAGTAGCGCACAAATATTGTCCAATATTGTATGACATTGATCAATATTCGCAATATTGTTTAATATTGTGGAATATTGTTTAATATCATATAATAACGCACAATATTGTACAATATTGGACAATAGACTGGGCTACCTGGGCCTTTCCGTTTTAAAGCGGAATTTGAGAACAACAACATATGGGTATGTTCCAGATCAATTTTTTTGTTGTTGTTGTTGAAAAATATCAGTAAAAATTAATAATTTTGAAACTTTGCATAAAATCATATTTTAAATAAAAGATGTATCAAGTAAAGGCAAAAGGTGATTGGAACAGTGGGAGTAATTTTACTACAGAAAAGTATAACTTTGAAAGTGTCACTTGGAAATGGTCTTAAAAAGAAAACTACTGGACAAGTTTTATTAATATTTTAATTGAGGTAAGAGGAATTTTTTTCCGCTAAAATAATATAAAAGCTCAGCACCAGAGGAGAAATGGCGCTATGTGTAACATTGTTAAGCAAAATAATACCTGAAGACATTGTTTCAAAATTGTTTAATCTTTTGTTGAAACTTGTTACAAAGCATGTTCAATGTCATACACCATTCTTTAAAAGAAATTTCCATTAAATTATTTTGTTCTTAGCCGTAAATCTTAGCATATAAGGAGGAATTTTATCCCATGCCAATGTATGGCATCTTTCAGTTTCGCTGAATTGTTTAGATTATTAGCGAAAACATTGCTTTCTGAGAAAATGCACATTGAACATGCTTTGTATCATGTTTCAAAAACGATTAAACATATTTGAAACCAATGTCTTCATACATGATTTGCTTAGTAATAATAAAAACAGTATCATTTCCTCCAGGTGGTGAGTGTTTGAATCTTTTTCGGCGGAAAAGAAATTATCATACCTTTATTAAACTACCAAGTTTCATAACATTTGGTCAAGTGGTTTTCCTTTTGTGATCATTTCAAAGTAGACTTTAATCACCACCACACAGTAAAAACCGTCAAGTTCTGGAAGTTTGTTCAAAATTTTGTTGATAAGAAATGCCTTATCTAATTCCTTTGATAATGAATTACATTAATTTCACATTAAGCCACCTATAATATAAAATATATTGTCTAAAATTCAAAGGAGTTTTGAAAAAATGGAAAAATTTCACTGAAAAATATATGAAATAACAAAGCATGTCATAGATTAATCGCCAAATAACTTGCCAAGGAAGCCAAGAAAGATTTGTTAGGCAATAGTTGTGATAGGAGAATGTGTAGGTTAACACTGATATGACGTAACTCGCAAGCTTAATGCTTGTAATCGAGTAACATATCCATTATACAAATGCAATTACCCGTGCACGGACGATGTGGTCTGTCTTATAAAGCTTTCACCCCATACTCTCTCACCAGTGAGTCGGTGGTAAGACGAATGATATTAGAGTGGGTGTAAGTTGTTGATGATGGTTAGTGATGATGTTGGCTGTTGTTTCTAATGTGTCTGACGACTTTTTCATCTGGTAGAGGGCGCCACAACAGCCGTAGAAAGTTGCTTATTCAAAGTCGTGGGACGTCGTTGTGCATTGAAGGGTTTTGGGTCACCATTATAAGGAAAGTGTAGGTTAGAACTAGGATCAAACTCGGAAGTTTAAAGTTTGTAGCCGTGTAACATAGCCACTATACAAAAGGGATTACTCGTGTATGGGGCATATTATCTGGTTTATGAAGCTTTCACCACATACTCTCTCATCAGAAAGTTTGTGGTAAGACGAATTATATTACAGAATGTATGGGTTGTTGGTGCTGATGATGGTGATGGCTAGTGTTGTTGTTGGCTGTTGTTTCTAATGCGCCTGACGATTTTTTCTTCTGGTAGGAGGAGCCACAACAGCTTTAGAAAGTTGCTTATCCAAGGTACTTCGTTACAATTGTGGAGTGAATGGTTATTCGATCATCATTGTGGTGTAAGTGTATGTTAGTCCTAGGATCAGGTTCGCAACGTTAAGGTTTGTAGCCGTGGAGCATAGTCACTATGCAAAAAAAATTAATCATGTACGGGGCATATTATCTGACTTCAGAAACTTTCACATACTCTCCTACTAGTGAGTCGGTAGTAAGACGAATGATATTAAAGCATGTGTGAGTTGTTGTTGTTGATGATGGGTATGATTAGTAATGATATTGGCTGTCGTTTCTAAT
The DNA here is from genome assembly GCA_026289955.1 of Argiope argentata. Lineage (NCBI taxonomy): Eukaryota > Metazoa > Arthropoda > Arachnida > Araneae > Araneidae > Argiope > Argiope argentata. Next base: position 570,613 of record JAOUZG010050060.1, on the reverse strand, counting down.
GCGCATGGCGACTTTTTCTTCTGGTAGAGGGCTCCACAAAAGCTGTAGAAAGTTGATTATTTAAGGTAGTGGGGTACCATTGTGGAATGAACGGTTGTTAGACCATCATTGTGGTGTATGTGTATGTTAGTCCTAGGATCAGGTTCGCAACGTTAAGGTTTGTAGCCGTGGAGCAATTTCACTATGCAAAAACAATTAATCATGTACGGGGCATATTATCTGACTTCAGAAAGTTTCACCACATACTCTCCCAACAGTGAGTCGGTGGTAAGACGAATGATATTAGACCATGTGAATTGTTGGTGTTGATGATGGGGATGATTAGTAATGATGTTCGCTGTCGTTTCCAATGCGCATGACGACTTTTTTTGCAGGTAGAGGGCGCCACAATAGCTGTAGGAAGTTGCTTATTCAAGGTAGTGAGGTGCCTTTGTGCAGTGAAGGGTTTTTGGGTCCCCATTATAAGGAAAGTGTAGGTTAGTCCTAGGATCAAACTTGTAAGTTTATTGTTTGTAGCCGTGTAGCATAGCCACTATACAAAAGTAATTATTCATGTACGTGGCATGTTATCTGGCTTATGAAGTTTTCACCTTTGTGAATGAATGGTTGGTATAAGAGAACGTGTAAGTTAGGACCGATGAACCCGAACCCGCAATGTTAGTGTTTCTATCAGATTAACATAGTTACAATACAAAAGTAATTACTCGTGTACGGATGATGTTATCTTTCTAATGAAGCTTTTATCACAGATTCAACAAAAATACTAAATTCTCCCCAAAAATATATTGCTTAGCAACTGATTGTCAATGCTATGTCCCATGAGGTGTTCTCTGTTATAACAAGCATATTAAAGAGTATGCGAAAAAATTTTAGAGAGACAATTCTTCTGATTTTAAAAATATATATCAATAGTTGTACCTGGATTATTTATTGTTATACTCAATTAGTTATTTATTATACTCAATTAAATTATTTTACTCAATTAGTTATTTATTATACTCAATTAAATTATTTTACTCAATTAGTTATTTATTATATTCAATTAAATTATTTTACTCAATTAGTTATTTATTATACTCAATTAAACTATTTTACTCAATTAGTTATTAATATTACAAAAATACCTGCTTTTTAATTTTGCAGAAAAACTTACGTTTTCATCGGAACATCTTTTTACAACTCAATACTAAGAATTTCTAAGTGACAAAGCTTTGAGAATTGTAGATTAGGCAAATAATTAATAAAACAACAAAGATATAAAATAGAAAAAAAAATTCCAGTGTCGTACCCAGCAATTTACTGACATCATTTTTTTCTTAATTAACTATTGCCTTGATAATTAATTTCATCTCTTTATCAAAAAAAGGCTTCAGAATTTTAATTTTTAATCCGGAGATTTTCTTATTTGCATTAATTATTCATGCCCTGCCTTTGTTCTTTCTTCATAATGGCAACTACCTTGCTTTTACTATCTTTTAATACATTAACAACTTTTTATTCTTCTTTCTTCCAATATTCCATTAAAATAACTTTTAAGCTGAAACATTAGACTTCTCGGATTCTTCTTTTTTTTTTCTTTTTTTTTCGCATTCTATTCGAAGAATTAAATTTTAGACAAATATTTTCAAAATAATATTCAAAAGAAAGTAAAAATTATAAGTTGCCTTTTATAAGCATTAAGTATCTGAAAGCAATAAATAGCAAAATAAATTCTGATTAACTGATTAAATTATTACTTTTCTTTGTTAATAAAAAATTGATTTTTTTCTTTTTTGCGAAATGGAAGCTGTAATATGGAATTGTCAAGAAATTATTAAAAGTTTACTGCTTTTTATTATATATTTTCATATTTTTGATGATCGAGTTTTGTAATTTAATTTCTATTTACTTCAGGATATATTATTATTTTTATTTTTTTATCTTAATATTTCTTTTTCTTTACATTTAGATTTTTTTATAGCACTACATTAGGATTTATTATATGCTTATTAATTTAATTAAATTCCAATTACATATGTATGAGAGACATCTGATTGGGAATTAGAAGAAATTTTCATAAAAATTTTAGAATTAATTATTAATTAATCTTAAATTATAGCTTAAAATCTAAATATTAGAAAATAATTCTGGCAAAAGATTTCGTTTGTTATTAGTATTAAATCGAAAGTATATTTAAAATTATTGTCTTTTCCTATTTCATTGATTTTACTTATATTTTATAAAAAATGAAATACTCATTAATCTTTCACTATTTCTTAGAAACAGTCTACTAGACCTCAGCGATTTGTACGTTTTCAAGTTCTCATAGATCCGTGAGGCCCAAAATTCTATTTCATAATCGACTCGCTATGTTTTCAAACCCTTCAAATCATCAAAATCTGCAAACATCTCAAAATATTGTTACGTTTTTAGCGTAGCGGGTTCGGATTGAATGGATTTTACTTGAGGACACCACAAACAAATTTATTTACAGCTATTTACAGGATGACTTGATAAAGTAAAACTTCAGATAAACACAATCCAGCAGTCAACAGTCACTTACAGCGTAAATACAAGCCTTACGCACAATAAACACAGACTGCAAAACAGCTATCGTATAGCACAGCAACATTAAATCACAGCGAGCTCAATAACACAACGTTAACAGCAAACGCAAACACAGCTCACTAATCCGCTAATACAGCGAGACGTTTCTCTTTCGAGAGAGAGGAAAGGCCGAATGCGGTAGCCCGTCCCTTATATAGCCAAGCAAGTGCATATAAGAAGGAACGCGGCGCACGTAGCATTGTGTGGGGCTACCAGAATATTCCCCTCGCCAAATCAAATCGGCTGACGCGAAGCTCCTTGTGAAGCGCCGCCAACGTTTTCACCTTCGGCTCCGTTTCGTCCGCTTGTAACAATCTGTTTCAAATTGGAATGGAATGTTTTAGAAATTTTAATGCTAGTTTAAATTTGTCTTATACATTTATTTTTCGGTTATTTCATATATCTATGTACGACCCCCTGAAAATGGTGAAGTAGGTAGTATATATATATATATATATATATATTCTTTTCAGAATTCTAATAGATTGAAAATTGAATATTTGGAGTGAGAAATATTCAAATTAAACTTCGATATAACGAATGTATGCAATTAAAATTTAAGTACGGTAATGTAATACCTTTTATGCATAGGTATATAGAAATCATGACACAGGGGTATAGCGTCTAATACATGATCTCAGTGTCCCAGTTCGGACATGGCGGCTCTTATTCTATGTTCTATTTGTGAGGCATCAGATTGTGCCTCCTCCTTCTGTAAATTGGGGTTGTAAATTGGGAAATTGGGCGGCGAATCCATTAGGCCCTTCTGTAAATTGGGGCGAACGCGACGCATAAGTAGCTAAGTCGTACATTTGGTCATAAATCCTAACACAACAAGCAGATGTATTTGTGTGAGCGTGATAGAGAGCCCTATAGTGTCCTGTTTTAGGGACACAACAGCGTTAGCACATTAGGACAAGTTGGTATATGATAGTTTAAAGATAATAAGATTCCAATATGAAATTTGTACATACGTTTAATTTCTGATCATCTTATTTTATTTCGAAGGTCATTTGGAAGTCAAGAGATTTTGATGTACCAATTTAGGCTGCCTTCTCGTAATTCGGGTAAAATTCGAAATTATATAATTATTTTCCTAATATCCTTTTGCTAATCAATCAAAAATTTTATTTACTATCAGTAGAAAAAAACATACATAATGAATTTCTGAATACAGCTAAAAAAATAAAGCCTTAAAAATAACACAGACACAGCTATCGAATTCAGATTCGAAAGTTTTACGGATCTATCTTGATTTCAGGAAAGTAACTGACACGAATATTTGATTTACTAACATGTGAAAAAAACATATATTATGGATTTCTAAACTCAGCTTCGAAAATATCACGGATCCGTCTTGATTTCCGGATATTAACTGACACGAATACTTGATTTACTAACATATAAAAAAACCATACATTATGGGTTTTTAAATACCGCTTCGAAAGTATCACGGATCCGTCTTGATTTCAGGATATTAATTGACACGAATACTTGATTTAGTAACTTATGAAAAATATATATATTATGGGTTTCTAAACGCAGCTTCGAAAATATCACGGATTCGCCTGGATTTCTGAATAGTAACTAACACGAATATTTGATTTACTAACATATGAAAAAAACATATATTATGGATTTCTAAACACAGCTTCCAAAGTATCACGGATCCTTCTTTATTTCAGGATAGTAACTGACACGAATACTTAATTTACTAACATATGAAAAAACCCATACATTACGGGTTTCTAAATACCGCTTCGTAAGTATCACGGATACGTCTTGATTTCAGGATAGTAACTGACACGAATATTTGATTTACTAATATATAAAAAAAACATACATTATGGGTTTCTAAATACCGCTTCGAAAGTATCACGGATCCGTCTTGATTTCAAGATATTAACTTATACAAATATTTGATTTACTAACATATGAAAAAACTCATACATTATGGGGTTTCTAAATACTGCATCGTAGGTATAATGGATCCGTCTTGATTTCAAGATAATAATTGACGCGAATTTTTGATTTACTAACATATGAAAAAAAAAAAAACACACATTATGGGTTTTTAAATACAGCTTCGAAAATAACACAGATCCGTCTTAATTTCAGGATATTAACTCACATGACTGTGAAAAAAAACCCCAGTAATATAAATAACAATTAAAATCAATTCCTACTTAGGTTCTTAGGAAAATTTTTATTTTAGTTACTTTTTATTAAATAATTAAAATTTTTGTTGTTTTTTTCGTGTTCTACTTTACAACGAAAGGAGGGGTGCAGTAGCTTCTGACGGTGTCAACCCCTGAACAACCGCGGGCAGAAGTCAGACATTTAGTTCTCATACGTTGCAAACCCTTTTTACGGGGCGGACTTCATTTACACATTAACAGATTGTAATTTAGATCTGAAACAGAGAACGATCGTCTCTGAAGCAGTACCCCCAATGGTATTAATCATCACATAAATAACTTTCTGACAATGACAGATTTAACTTCTAGCAAACACAGAGTGTCTTCGGCTGGTGGGTTGGAACTCAAAGCTCAAGGGATGCAAATCCAACACCCTACCAAATATATTATCACACAATTACAATTACTATAAATAATTTATGAAACAATCATAATAGCATTGAATTTTTAAGGTCAGTTGAGCATTCAAAATCAATTGTGGCAACACTAATTGCTTAAATTTTCTACATCAGTTGGGATACAGTTGAAAAGTTTCTAATTTTTTTTGTATTATTTTTATTCGAAAGTACTTCAAAATGAAACGGAAAAATCGATTAAATACAAAGTTTAATTTTAAAGGCGTCAAACATTGTGAAAATAAACAGATTCTCCTTAAATGTAATCGACCGAACACATGTCAGGCCTAACCTCATTAATGTTGGGGGGAAAAATCAAACTGAATTCGTTACTTATTTGGCGATGGGAAAATGAAGATTTTTACCAAGAAATTTAATTTTTAATTAATTAATAAAAAGTTAATGAATTATTAATTGAAAAAAAACTGTATAACTATTAACACTACAAGTTTTAAAAAAATTATTTGGATTTGATTGGACGAATAAAAAATATTTTATTAAAGATCGAAAATACAGATAAGATTTTATTAAAGATTTGAACAAGATTTATATATATATATATATATAGGTAGAATGTGAGGCCGAAAACCTATTAAGCCTAAACTCATTAATGTTGATTGAAAATCAAACTGAATTCGTTATTTATTTGGCGACGGGAAAATAAAGGTTTTTTTACCAATAAAGTTAGTTTTTAATTAATTAATAAAAATTAATGAATTAATATTTGAAAAAAAACTATATAACTATTAACACTAAAAGTTTTTTAAAAAATATTTGAACTTGATTGGCTGAATGAAAAATATTTTATTAATGATTGAAAATTTGAACAAGATCGATATATATATATATATATATATATATATATATATATATATATATATATGAATAAAAAGGAACTGAATAAAAGGACAAGATATTAGGTCCAATGTAAATTTTATCTTGTATTTATGAGTCATTCAAAAAGACAAATTTATCTTAGCTTTTTCAGAAACCACATATTTTGTATACACTAAACATTACCATAATTGATTTATTACATCCCAACAAAACAAAACTTCTCAACCCTAACGCCACAACAGACAATATACAAGGAAAACTTTATTTGCCTTCTTCACCTAATTTGGGGCAATTTATAAGCAAACAATCTAACGATACTCTCTTCCCCCCAAAATGCTTTTCTGAATAAATTGTGGTGACACATTCAGAATTTTTACAGGCATCTGACATATCCTCAAATCCATGGCGTGACCACTCACTAAAGAGGTTTGCCTTCGATATCAGATCACTTCCAGGAAATTTTCACAAACTGTTTATCAAGTCTCGTGACCTGTCTGGCCAATCGATTTTTGACCAATTAGAAGTCATTGGTTGTTGCCAAGTCAGATATCGTCTGACGAGAGCAGCTGCGTGCCGTTTTCTAAACTATTTATTTAGTTTGTTATGTCTACCAAAGTTGACTGGTTGCGTTTTCCGATCAAAGTGGGTAGATAAAATATTTCCCGCATTTGATATGACTCTTTGGGAAATTTATGAATTCGCTTTGATGTTTTATGAATCCACTCCCTTTTGTTTAATGAATCTTTGTGATTATGCTTTGGGTCAAATGCTTTAAGAGCTAGCCTTTTTTAGAATGCATCCGTTTATGCTTAAATGACATTTATAGATTGGGATATTTATTATGATATACTAATTTTTGTTGCATTTTATATGCTACTAATTATGATTGTTTTTGTATTCGTCAATGCTTTGGGAAAATGCGATTTCATTTTTATGATAAAATGAATAAATTAACAGTTGAAGAAGAAATACATTTTTATTGCCATCAATTTGTTTCGATTTTAGACTTATCAATAAGAGACTAATCAACTATATATTTTTTATTCCATTTCGTGGGGTAACTGCAACCATCGATTCATTCTTTCTCAAAAAATAAAAACCATAAATGTCTGGGGGATATTATCATTTTAAAAAGAAAATAATTATTTTCTAGCAGCTTCATGGATTAATTGTCATTAATTAAATCTCAGGATTTAACTTATATTTGTGAAGTAAATAACTCTGATTTAGGTGCTTTTCCGTTAAACAGGCGCAAGCAAAAAAATCTCTTACAAAATTTGGCGGTATTCTACTTTATTTGGTGATTTTTCGCTTGAGCCCAGCTAACGGAAAAGTACCTTGCTTTATAAATGTGTTCAACTACAATAATATATATCGTTGATTTTCCTACATTATAAGAAATTAACGTATTAATTAGCTATTAGAATGTTTATATCAGTACCAATGCCATGAAGAGTTTCTGATATCACTCCACCCGAAATTCTTACAATATCGGTAAAAGAAGTTAATTTCAGATACCGAGAACTGAATCATAAAGCATAATATAGACAGATATTCAGATACATGTGAAAGCGTAACAAGGCAAATGCAAAAATTAATGGATATTCAGAAACGTGATATTCAATAGTAGGTAAATTTTAAATTTTATTGCAAGATTTCTATTCTTTCTTAATGTACATTACATGTTTGAATTTACGAGAAAAAAGCAATTAGGATACCGCTACATTTACTTTGTAATAAGTGTACTTAAGACAAATTGAGCGAGTGTTAACAAGATCAACAGTCTAGATAATAGATATAGACGCTGTAATTCACATAACAATGCTAAGAATACACAAATGCAACACTTCCAGTATTCAAAACAAATACAGAAAATTATATATATATATATATATATATA
>JAOUZG010050060.1:545153-562297 GCA_026289955.1 Argiope argentata | reverse complement strand
ATATATATATATATATAAAACCATATAAACTATATTGCTTATAATGAGGATTGAAAACTCGTCCCTATCAACCCCCGAGTTCAGTTTAGTTATATTAACGTACCTTTATAAAGCAACGCTAGGATTATTTTGACACGGATTTCATGATTTTTGACCTCGGTCAGATAACGAGGATGACACCAGAGCTCGCACCCCCTCTCCACAATCACAACAGTTAGATGACTTTTCGCCATTACAGATTTAATGTGCAACTGACCCCTTCACATGACGATTCTGCGATGGATGGTTCTGCGTGACAAGAACCAACACTCCAGAGGGATTAGGTTAGGTTTGTTATGTTATCGTCCCTTTTTTGAAAGCAACAATAGGACTTTTTTTGGGATGAACCTCATAATTTTGAATCACGGTTAAATCAAGACACCTGAACTAGCATCCACTCTACAAGCTACCACACCACAACAGCGGGAATATGTTTTGTTCCAATGGATTTAACCCCTTAACCGGTTTAACCCCTAAACCAAAAGTTTACCACCAGGTGGCCAACGCTGTCCCACTCTAAAGGGAAAACTCCCGATCCAATGAAAGAAAGGGTTAATTAATATTTATGTATTCCTTGGATTTGGCTCATGATAGATGTTTTGAACGTTTTGTTGGTATCTTCGAAAAGCTGAAGTAAAGTTTTACTGTTCAAAGTAATTGCAAAGCTTATCTTAGCAGTTTTAATTATATTAAATTTTTACCTAAATTTTTTTTCTAATTTATACTTAAATAAGAAACTAGAACACAAAAGAGCCATCTATTTATTTATAATCTTAACTGAAATTTTTGAACAGAGAATGTGAGAACATGATATTATTTTTGGAATGAAGTTTCCAGGCGTCACCAAAAATCCATGCAAAAAATAAGCATTTTAACTCGTAGGCAAAAAATAAAAACTTTATTATCAGCACGAGCTTCTCAAAATATCAGCATTTAATAACGCGTTGCCATTGCATTTATAAAAGCTCTGATTTTAAAAAAATAAGTTAATTACTACAGCAAATAAAACCTTAAAAATGTCATTTTGAACACGTGATTATATAAAGGGAAGAAATTGGATGCGATGCTTTTTTAAACAATAAATACGAAACAAAGTTTTTTTATGATCGTTTGCAAATACTAAAGTGACTCATTCAATGAAATAATTAAAATGAATAAAAAATATAATTTAACTTGAACCACCAAGGGGTGCTTGGCCGTTCAAGAAATTATGTTCTGACATGATACATTGAAATATTCAATGCAGATTTCATTTTAATCTTTTTTTTTATTTTTTAGTATTAAAATTTTAAAAAAAATAACATAAAAACAAACAAGGTGAAAATTTAGGAAAAAAAATCAAAAAATATAAAAACGGTTAATATTTGTTACCAGAAAATTACAGATTACTTAAGAAACAAAATAAGCCCTTTCTTATTAAAACATAAAGATTAAACAAGCTTCATCGCTAAGACTTCATCTAGATAATTTTTCTAATAAGTTTTATTTTATCGTTTGGAACACGATTTTAACAAAAATATTCCCAAAACTTTACTCCAGAGTATAGAAGAAAAAGAAGAAAAAAAAACTGTTCTTAGAAGCTTGATTTATCGCCACTCATGAATACATGGCCAATTATTTCTTATAACTGAGTTTTACATAATCGCTCTTTTTTCGCACTTCAAAGAATAATATTTCAGTAACATGATAAACTGAAGTGAAGAAAAGAAACAGAGTATTTCTTTCTTTTTTTTTCCCTTCTCGCATCTGGGAAATAAACTGAAAATCGATTCTCCAGAATTCAGGAGCAATGAAATAGTTGGACAACTGCCATGATTCTAGAAAGGTGTTCTCGTTTTTTTTTTGTTTCGTTTTTTTGCGAAGACATGATAATATATCTGCTGCCTAATCCTGTTCCTTTTTCCCCCTCATGTGTGATTAGATATGGTATATTTCGAGCCTTAGGGAGATTCGGAACAGAGTTATTCATTTTGAAACGTCAACTCAATGTTGTACTAACACACTAATGATTTCAAAGACTTCAGATTAACGACAGAGCAAAAATATAGTGATATCATGACTAATATGCAGTGCTTTTAAATTTGTTCATAAATAGGGTAGGGTTTATTAATTAATTTTATTTACAAGGTTAGGAAAAAGTTCTTGTTATTAATAACTTTCAATTTGCACTTGATGGCGAGTCAGACAGGACAACTCGATAAAGTAAAATCTATTTATACAATTTTTACAAAGTAAAAAAAAAAGTCCTTGCCGTTTTTAACGACCCAAAAGAACATGACATACAAACAGCTTAGCCTATTGTAAGTCCTCGAAATAATCACCATCGGCATCCAGCACCTTCTACTAACATTTCTCCAGTTGTTCAATCCCCTTGTGGTAAAACTGAGGGGTGTTGGACGCAAAGAAGTCCGTAAGAGCTTGGCAAACATCTGCTTCATTGTTGAAAGATTTACCACAAAGATGATTGTACAGGGAATGGAAGAGATGATAATCTGATGGTGCTAGATCAGATGAGTAAGGTGGATTTCACAAAGTCCCCCAACCAGGTCGCTATATCGTATAGCTGGTCACCTGCGTGGCATGCAGCATAGCTTTATAATTCAACAACAGTACATCCTTTCGATTAACCAGTGCTAGCTCCTTCTGATGCAATGCCTATTCTACAAGTTCCAGTTGCTGCGAGTGCAGGTCCAATGACCGTTTGGCCTGTTGGTAGGCCTGTAGTCATCCTGTTCGAGCTTTATCACAGAGGGACAAATCTCCCGGCCTAAATTTTTGAAACCAATGCCTTGCCGTACGCTGATTGACAGCACTATCCCCAAACGCTTGACATATTCGTCGACTTGATGCAGCGGCTGATAAGCCGACTTTGAAGTGGTATAGTAAACAACCCCGAACGAGTTTCTACGATACACCCATTTCGCTTCGCTACTGTACGAGTTCCCATTGGTGAATGTGAGCAGTGAACCTGCGTTTATAACGAATGATATTCTTACTCTCGATAGACGGTTTCTCAATCGCGTCATACACGAATTTGCATACTTATTCTCACTTCTTTCAATGGAAACGCGCAAACCATAAGAACTTTTTTTACCTTCTAGTTTAGTTATATTAATATTCCGTTGTGAAGCAACAATAGGGTTATTTTGAGATAGACCTAGCAATTTTGAACCACGTTCAGATGACGAAGATAACATCTGAGCTCGCACCCACCTCTTCACACCATACTATTGGGAGGTTGTGTGACCTGACGAATTAAAAATGTAGCAGACTGTTTTACACGATGGTTCTTTGAGAGATTCGGATCTTGTAACTAAAACACTACGGCTCACAATTGAAGACTATACAAAAAACAGACAGACGGACATTTATTGAAAGAGCATTTATCAGTCTTAGGGAGGTTTAAAATATGAAGAATCATAAAAATATCAAATTGGATTTTTTTTTATTGATTATGAAACTTTCTCTTCATTTTCTTTACCAGAAAGCAAAAACAGGGCGAATAAACAATCAGTTTAATAAATTTTAACAATAATAATACAACAATCAATTTAACAGCAATAGATACACAATAACAATTTAACAAGAAAGATAACAGAATAACAATTTAACATGAATGATAACACTATAATCAAACTAACAGCATTAATAGTGCATTTATCAATTTAATAGCAATTATAACTGTATAATCAAGTTAACAACATTCATATGGCATAATCAATTTAATAACAATGATAACACAATAATCAAATTAACAACATATATAGTACATTATTCAATTTAATAAGAATGATAACACAATAATCTAATTAACAATATTTATAGTGCATTAATCAATTTAATAAGAATGATAACACATTATTAATTTAACATGAATGATAACACAGTGATGAATTCAACATAAATGATAACACAGTAATCAATTTAACATGAGTGATAACACAATAATCAAATTAATCACATTTATAGTACATTAATCAATTTAATAACAATGATACCACAGTAATCCATTTAACAACAATGTTATCATAATCAATTTAACAAAAATGATAACATAATAACAATTTCACAATACAATAATCAGTTTAATAGCAATAATAACACAATAAAAAATTACAATATAATAATCAATTCCACAACAATGATAACTCAATAACAATTTAACAACAATAATACCCCAATAATCAATTTAAAAACAATAAATTCCGTACATCAAAGTTTTTTTACTGAACATTTCAAAGCGATGTAGAATGTTGAGATGTCGGTTCCCTGAACTTTCATGAAAAGTATGAATTTTAACTCTTAATTCGTGTAATTGACCAATTATAATGAACATAAAGAATTCGAGATCACGTAAGGCAATTATCAATGGCCAATCAAAGATTAAAAATGCAATAATGGCCTCTTCCCTTTCGAAGCGTCATTTCCCGAATCGTATTTCTAATTCAAACTCAGGAAATAACGGCTCATCGCCCAATTATTTTTTTCTCTCCCCCAAATTGCATCCTTAGCTCCAATCAGATATCTTAACTCAATTCACACCAAGCACTACATTAGCAATTTAATCTCATTATTATCCCAAAATAAAAGCAAGAGAGACCCATTAAAAACGGCACGCCAAATTAACTCCTCAACCCCCCGACACGCAGTTTTCAAAACTAATCCCTCTCCAACAAAGACTTTTATCGACTTATTCTAGCTTTTACGCCTTATTTAACAACTAATTGTCAATCTAAAATATTTACGTAGGGTTACATGAAGTCATAAAAATCGAGCCGACGTTTTAGTGAGCGAAGGAATATGATACGGTCGGCATTGTCTTTTTAAAAGCGCTCAATTTTCAACTCTCAATTGCACGGCCGTTTTGCCGATACTTACCGCGACAATTTAGTCGGGCTGTACTGTAATATCGTAAACTCATAATAAACAGCGATATAAGGGTTAATGGGAGCAATAAATTTCCATATCAATCGATGATCGTTAAAGCTGCAAAGTAACGGTTCTCTTTTTACTTCAATAAATTTTAAAAGTGGCAATATTGCAGCTTGATGATTGGTGTGTTTTGTTTCCAGGTAATTGGATCGAATGTTTTTTTTTTCTTTTGATGATGGCAAATATATTTGTATTTGCTTCAAATGAAAATCGAATGGTGTTGTTTTCGCATTGCACGTAAATTCTGTTGTAATTCCATTGGCAATGTATAAATGATGGTGTTCAGTAGGCCTAACGCAAATGTGCTTTAAATTATTTTTGTTCTTTGATATTATCATTTCAGAAATTTGAAATGAAAAAATTCTATTTTGATATTTCATTAAATATTCATTCTTTAGAAGGAATTCCTACGCTAATTTCCTTATGAATTGATGATCGTCCAAGCCGAAGCGTAAAGATTCCCTTTTTACGTACAATAAATTTTAAAAGTGGCAATATTGCAGCTTGATGATTGGTGTGTTTTGTTTCCAGGTAATTGGGTCGAATGTTTTTTTTCTTCTTTTTGATAATGGCAAATGTACTTGTATTTGCTTCGAATGAAAATCGAATGATGTTGTTTTTGCATTACACGTAAATTCTATTGAAATATCAATGACAATGTATAAATGATGATGTTCAGTAGGCCTAACGCAAATGTGCTGAAACAAGGAATTACTTTTACATTATTTTTGTTCTTTTATATTATCATTTCAGAAATTTGGAATGAAGAAATTCTCCCTTGATATTTCATTGAAAGTTCATGCATCAGAAGGCATTCCCTACGCTTATTTCCTTATCAATTGACGATCGTCAAAGCTAGAGCGTAACGATTCTCTTTTTACATTCAATAAATTTTAAAAGTGAAAGTATTGCATCTTGATAATTAGTACGTTTTGTTTCAATGTAATAGAGTTATTTTTTTAATGATGACAGATCTATTTACACCTTCCTTAATGAAAATTGACTAATGTTGTTTTTGCATTGCACATAAATTCTATCGTAACCCCACTAGCAATATATAAATGATGATGTAAAATAGGCCTAACACAAATGTGCTGATACAAGGAATTACTTTTACATTATTTTTGTTCTTTTATATTATCATTTCAGAAATTTTGAATGAAGAAATTCTGCCTTGATATTTCATTGATTGTTTATACTTCAGAAGGAATTCCAACGCTAATTTCCTTATCAATTGACGATCGTCAAAGCCGAAACGTAACGATTCCCTTTTTATATACAAAAAATTTTAAAAGTGGCAATATTGCAGCTTGATGATTGGTGTGTTTGGTTTCCAGGTAATTAGATCGAATGTTTTTTTTTCTTCTTTTGATAATGGCAAATATATTTGTATTTGCTTCGAATGAAAATCGAATGACGTTGTTTTTGCATTACACGTAAATTCTATTGAAATATCAGTGACAATGTATAAATGATGATGTTCAGTAGGCCTACATCAAATGGGCTGAAACAAAGAATTACTATTACATTATTTATGTTCTTTTATATTATCATTTCAGAAATTTTGAATGAAGAAATTCTGCCTTGATATTTCATTGATTGTTTATACTTCAGAAGGAATTCCTATGATAATTTCCTTATCAATTGACGATCGCATAAGCTGAAACGTAACGATTCTCTTTTTACATTTAATAAATTTTAAAAGTTGATGATTGGTAAGTGTTACTTCAAGGTAATCCAATTATTGTGTTATGACGGCAGATATATTTATATCTTCCTCAATGAAAATCGAATGGTGTAGTTTTTGCATTGCACGCATGCTTTATTGTAACATCACTGGCAATGAATAAATAATGATGATAAGTAGGCTTAACTCAAATAAGATTACACAAGGAATTACTTTTACATCCTTTCAGTTAATTTATATCATCATTTAAGAAATTTGTAGAGAAAAAATTCCGTCATTTTCTAAAAATTTCGTCTTGATAGATCAATGAATGTTTGTGCCTTAGAATGAGTTTCAGTGCTAATTTCCTTATCAATTTACGATCGTCAAAGCCGCGATGATTCTCTTTTGCATTTAATAAATTTTAAAAGGGAAAATACTGCATCTTGATGATTGGTGTGTTTTGTTTCAAGGCAATAGGGTAATTTTTTTATGATGGTATATCTTATATCTTCTTTAATGGAAATGGAATGAAGTAGTTTTTGGTTTATTCTTAAAGTTTATTATAACGTCAATATCACCATGTAAAGATGTTAAAATGCCTATTACAGATATAATAAAATAATGAAATATTTTTACATCATTCTTCTTTTCTTTTCGTTTAAGAAGTTAGTTAAGGGCAAATTCCATCCTATAAAATTCCCATCATGTTATTTTGATAAATGTTCATCCTTTAGCAAAAATTTATACTCTATTTTTTTTATCAATTGATGATCGTCAAAGCAGCAACGTAAATATTATGTTTTTTCCTTTCACTAAATTTTAAAAGTGGAAATAATGCATCTTGATGATTTGTACGTTTTGTTTCAAAGTAATCGGGTTATTTTTTTAATGATGGCAGATCTATTTGTATCTTCTTCAATGAAAATGAAATGATGTAATTTTTAGGTTGCACATAAGTTCTATTATAAGGTCACTATCACTACGTAAAAGAGGATGCCAAAAGCCCTAATACAAATATGTTGAAATATGGAAATGCCTTTACACTATCCTTTTACTTTCATTTTCATTTAGGAAGTTAGTAGATGGGAAAATTCCATCATCTGAAAATTCAACTTTGCTATTTTGATGAATGTTCGCACTTCAGAATGAATTTCTACGCTATTTTTCTTATCAATTGATGATCGTGGAAGTTTCGAAATAACAGTTCTCCTTTTCAAATCGATGAACTTTTTAAAGTGAGAATATTTCAGCGTGCTTATTGGTGCGTTTTGTTCCAAGGTAACTGTGTTAGTTTTTATGTTGGCAGATATATTTATGTTTAAGTGAAAATCGAAAGAACTGGTTTTTTGATTGCATGGAAGCTCTAATGTAACATCAATGCTCACTGAGTCAGGAAAGATGTTAAAAGGCTAAATACAAATATACTGAAATAATAAAACATGGAGAGTCAAAATACTACAATAAAAATTTGAAATTCTTACTGTTATAATTACCTAGAAACACACAAAATTACCTAGATTTTCAGATTCTCTTGTGAAATCGATAAGTAAGCACGACTTAAATCGGTAGTTCATTAAACAATTTAGTTCAACAAAAGAACAACAGACAGAAACAACTCCATTATTTAGATGTAAGAATAATGGAATTGAACGAATAAATCAACGACAGATTCTTACACAAAATACAATTTGTTTTATATTCCATTGTAAAAAAATCCAAAAATTGATAATATTTATCGATAAACAACAAAAAAAAACAAGTAAATTAAAAACACACAAGTGGAAAAAAGCTGATTTCCAATTTGGAAGTGGATCCTTTTCAAGTTTTGAGTGGCCCTCCGTTTCATTTACAGTCGTAGTCTGTCATTGAGAATCATATCACCCAAAATTTGCAATAGGTGCTGCTAAAATTACCTCGAAACACGCAAAATTACCCAGAATTTTAAAGAATCAGTTTCTCTTTGGAGAAAGACAACTAAACACGCCTTACATTTGTATTGCGTCAAATTATTTGGTCCAATAAAAGCAAAGCAAACATGGACAGTTCGATTATTTACGTCTCAAACCAACCACAAATCCTTATACTTTCTCTTATTTTAGTGTAAAGAGACAACCAAAAAATTGGTAATATTTATCGATAAATGGAACAAAAAAACACCCTCATAAACGGAAACAAGCTGATTTCCAATCTGAAAGTAGATTCTTTCCATGTTCCTGGATGACCATTCACATAATTTCGGGGCAATCAAGTCGTCGGCATTGAACAACTCGTAGCCAACCATTGCCCCGCCCATTAGCCCCGCCCACCACGAGAGAACCAATTTACGATGCATGCAAAACGATTCACGAGTGTAACAGAAGCACTCAGGCTCATCATAAATAGTGACTGGTCACGCGACGCTCACGAAAATGGAAATGGACCCGAAGGTTTTTTAATGTCTTGGAGATAAGTCTTTTGTTTAATGCGTTCTCTCGGAGTAACAATATATCTAATGAAGCATGAGATATATTAATAATTTGCTGTTTTATATGAGACAGACAAAATGGATTGTGATTGGTGTGCAAATGTTTGAGTAGCCTACATCGCACGCGCTTTTCAATCTTTTGTTGTCATGCATTGAAGCATTTTGATGTGTGTACTCTGTGATTTATATATGTCCTGACTATTTAGAAACAGATCGTCTGGAATGATTTCTATGAAATGTATATTATTTTGTTTCCGATATGGATTTTTTGAATTGATTTTGCTTCTGTTCACGTGATATAAATGAATTGGCTACATTTTTTTTAATGTTTGTGAGGAGTTATGCTGATAGTAACTGCTACTTAAAAAGTTACTATTTATTTTTTTATTTAAAAATATTTTACCTTATTTCCACTATGTATTTAATTTTATTAACTTCATCATTGTACAGATAGTATTAATTTTGGGTACTTAGGTATTATATAGTCCAATTTTATCTCCGAATTTGAAGTCGTCGCCAATAAGTTGATAAACCGCCAATTATGGCAATCCGCTAGTGGTGTAATCCGTTGATCTTGATCGCCAAATTTAAATCCGTCACCAATGAGTTACTAAACTGTTGGCGATTGTTGGCGAAGACGGTATAATGCATAAGCACATCAATTTTCACTTATTTCTAGATTTATAATAATCCCAAGATTATATAAAAACGCGTCCTCTCCATTCATAAATCGCGATTTTTAATTAATAAATTTGACTTTTTTAAACAGGCGCCATCTGGTAAAATAATTATGAGTAATTAATCACAGGATTCAGTAATAGTTAAATTAAAGAATTAGGAAATATTATAGGCACGGAAGTAGTAAAAATTTAAAAATTGAAGTATCATTTCACCCTAGAAAGGTAACCTTTAAAAAAGTAACAATAATGATAATCATTCGTCTCCTAGACAAAGAGTATTTAAAAGCAATTTTTAAAGCTAATTTAAATAAAAGCATTCTACCTGCAGATGATTTCATAACTCTTGATTGTCAAGTAGGATAAAGATATTATTTATTTATTTTCGCAGCAATCTTTACACATATATGCGTGATGTTCTCCGCACATTGATCTTGAACATAACAAACAAAAATTCTGCGTCACTCTGTGCAGATTATATGTCAAAATGCGCAAACTTTTCTTTTTTTTAAAATTTCGGATTGATCAGGTCGTTGAATGTTTAAATTCAATTTTTGAAGTCCACTTATGATAGTCCTTGTTGATCGGGGCAAAGTTGATATGTTGAGAAGCTTCTGCATCCATTTGCAGCCAATCTTCATCTTCCGATTCATTATCAGAATTATCTTCTTCACTTAATTTTTTCAATAATTCACGGTTAGCATCTGGTAAAACCCACTTTTTTGTTCAGTGATTACGTTCGACATCTCCAAACATACACGGAAATACCTTCTTAATACTAACGGGACAGATAGCCATTCGTCCCTGGGACGACTATTGTTCTGGATATACTACAAGCAGAAATATTTCGGGTAAAAGGAATGTCTACACCTATAGTTCCCAAGGTCAGATAAAGGTACTGAGTAGAAGGATCCATTTACCGTTATAGGAGAAGAATGGACAAAGTTCTTTCTTAAGCGTTCGTCCGGGAGACGAATGGTTAGCATTCTAGGGTTAACAATTATAATGATAATCCCAAAATTGTACGGAGTTGCGTCCTCCTGATGATAATGCAATACTTTTATATTATTGGAAATTCACCATTTATGAATCATTGGTTTTTAGAAAGATTTTAGTTTTCTAAAGTAAGTGCCTACTGGTGAAATATGTATGATTAGTTATGAGATCCCTTAATAACTATATCAAAGAATAAGAAAATGTATAAAAAAGAAACAAGTAATAAATAAGAAATAATGAGAAATTGGTTATTATTATAATTTTAATGGCAATACGAAAAATCTATAGAGCTGCTTACCTACAGATTTTAATGCCTTTTTTTGTACCTTACTCATTTATAAACTACTTATTTCAGTAAGATTTCAGCTTCCTCAATTAAACGCCATCTGGTGGATTATTTATGAGTATTTAACTACAAAATTCCATAATTAATAAAGAACTTCAAAGTGATTAGGCACTAATAAATAGAAAATACTTAAAAATAATTAATACTACTTTATTAAAGATAATTTCAATGGGAATTCCAAGATTCTATATAGTTTTGTCCTCAAAATAGTAAAGACATCTTTTTTATTTTATCAAAATTCCTCAGTTATGAATCGCTTATTTATAGTGTGATTTTAGTTTTCTTAAATAAGCGCCATCTAGTGGAAAATTAACGAGTAGTTAATTGCAAAATTTTATTATAATTATAATAAAGAAAGAAGTAGGAACTGTTTTAGGTTATTAATAAGTAGAAAATATTTAAAAATAAGTAGTAAAAATTTATTCAACATAATTTTAATAATCTGCTAATTAATAATTTATCAAAATAGAAAATTTGTGGGCGAAAGAAAAATTATAAATGCGCAAAATACTTGAAACAACACGATAATGATATTAAATTAAAGTGTTATATAAAGAAGAAAGATACTAAGCATTGATCGAAAATAGATGTGGCGCTGGCATCATAAGCCAGACATCATATACGATATCGAATTCGAATTTTGTATTATGGTCATGCTACTCGGCTACAGGCCCTAGCGTGGCAGGTTAATATCACGACCTTCAATCGGTACATAGATTTATATTAGGAATAAGATTATAAACTTTGTTTACTTTATATATTTATTACAATCCTCAAAGTATTTCTAAAAGTCTGACTTTAAATAACTATAATCAGAGTAATTGTAATTGTTAAATAGTTGAGAAAAAAATCTTAATTTTTATAACTTTCGAAAAGTACAAGACTATAAGAAAATGATAACGATTTGAACAAGATCCCAGCATGGTTAAACCTATTTTAGCTAAAGAAAGGAATTTGACCGAATAACATTCAACCAATCTTAATCCTTTGTTTAAAGGTATAATCGATGTTTGAGTTGTTAGATTATCGGAACTCATTCAGAAAATTGTCACTCTTTAGTACCACTTCCTAAGGAGCAAATTTTCTTCTAATTATTTTTGCAATGTGTTTGTTTCACTTTAAAATATGTAGATTGTCTTTATTATCTTAATAGATAATGCAACCAAACAATTATAAGAATTAACAGCACATTATGTAGGCAATTTTTAAGGGTTTGGTAAACATCTTAGAAAAATAAGGCAGTATTTAGTAATGAAATCAGAAAAAGTTTATTATTTTTATTTTTCTCTGGTGTTCTTATCGGGGGGAGGGGTAGCGTATGTTTCCCGATATATGAGCGTTCCGGGTTAAAATCCCGGTTCAGGCATGGTTGTTCTTCTGTGTTCTACATATACAGTATATGAATATGTCCTCCCCCCTGTAGAAAGAGGTTGTGCAAGCGATTGTGATGAGTGTGTAGCTATGTCTTACTCTTGGCCTTCGTAGGCGTTACTTCAAAAACAAGAGACGCTCCTTTCGGCTTGCCTTAGCCTTAACTCAGCCTCCGTGACAATATGATGGGGAAATAATTGGTTCTCGAAGACGGCTAGTATTATATTAAGTTAATATGTATAAACAAGTAGACTGGCTTATCATTTCATACGTGTGATAGTGTTCTCAGTCTGGGTAGAATTTGATGTGATGGAAACAAGTCTATGTATAGTTTATATCTCTGTGTTTTAAAGCATTTGTTCAACACATGGAGCACATTTGATTCATACGTCTGTATGTATGATTCACATATCTGTATGTGTGAATACACGTGATTCATCTATATTTATAGCTGAATGTGATTTATCTGCTTTTATGTATGAATATATTTGATTCATCTATATTTATAGAAGAATGTGATTTATCGGCTTTTATGTATGAATACATGTGATTCATCTACTTTTATGTATGAATCACCTGTAATTCATATGCATGCATGTATAAGTCACATATCTGTATGTGTGAATACTTGTGATTCATTTATATTTATGTAAGAATGTGATTCATCTACTTTTATGTATGAATCCCCTGTAATTCATATGCATGTATGTATTCATATTCATGCATGTATAACGCTGAATTTTGATTGGTGTATTTTGGATTATTGCTATGAAATCGCATTTGAAAATGAATGATCTTATTATTCACATATCTGCATGTGTGAATACTTGTGATTGCTTTATATTTATGTATGAATGTGATTCATCTACTTCTATGCGTGAATAACCTATGATTCATTTACTTTTATGTATGAATACATGAGATTCCTCTACTTTTATGCATGAATAAATGTGATTCATCTACTTTTATGTATGAATACATGAGACTCCTCTACTTTTATGTATGGATACATGTGACTCCTCTAATTTTATGTATGAATGCATGTGATTCATCTACTTTTATGTATGAATCACCTGTAATTCATATGCATGCATGTATAAGTCACATATCTGTATGTGTAAATACTTGTGATTCATTTATATTTATGTATGAATGTGATTCATCTACTTTTATGTATGAATCACTTGTAAATCATATGTATGTATGTATAATTCACATATCTGTATGTGTGAATACACGTGATTCATCTATATTTATGTATGAATATGATTCATCTATATTTATGTATGAATGTGATTTATCTGCTTTTATGTATGAACATGTGATTAATCTACTATTATGTATGAATACAAGTGATTCATCTATTTTTGTGTATGAATACATGTGATTCATAAACTTTTATGTATGAACACCTGGGATTTATCTACTTTTTATGTATGAACACATATGATTCATCTACGTGTATGCATGAATCACCTGTGATTCATATACATGTATGCGTGAATAAACTGTTATTCATACTTCATACCTAATTAGATATTTACCTCTCTACTGCAATTAAAATAGAGCGAATAAATATGTAATCTTATTAAATAATGGTTCGAAAACCACAGGCATTAATCATTCCAGCGAATGAATTAAAAATAATTAGTAAAAATAAACAAAAAATATATAAATTCCTATAAATATAAGATTTTCCCAGAAATATCGGTAATCCATTGTACCTTTCCTCCCTAATAGCAAAAACATCAAATCACGTATCATTCTTAAAAAGAATTTTTTATACACTTCACCATTTTTATAAAGCCAAAAGAAATAACAGCGTCACCCGTTGACAGTTACAGTTATGAAATTCGTGAGAGAAAAATAAAGGCTGGGCACTTTTTTTTTTGATCGAATTATTTCAATGAAGCTGAATGTATCATAGAAATACGTCTTCTGGTCACGGAATCGCTCCTTTTGAAGGTCACGCAAGGCTTTTTCAAGTTGACAATTTGGACATGATCGCTGCGCATTCATTAAACATTCATGTTCGTGTGATTTAACACTGAATTTTGATTGGTGTATTTTGGATTATTGCCATGAAATCGCATTTGAAAATGAATGATCTTACTTTTAAAAAAAATGATTGTAAATTGTTACACGCAGACTATATTGTTGAATGAAATGAATGTCATGTATGTATGGAGTTAAAAACAAGTAAAATTTCTAAATAACCTTGCAATCGTAATGGGAATTGGATGAAAAGTGCATGGAACTTCATGAAAGCAATTATTTTAGAGCAATTTTCTGGGTAATATGTAAAATAATGTTCAGAAATTTGTGAGATTTTCAAAACTGAAAATTAAAATAAATACTATATTCTTATACGTTATAAATATTTTAACACAGAAATATCACGTATGTAAAAATCTTGCCTTTTTTAATATAATTGTTGTTGTTACTTGTCGTGGTCAAGCCCCCGCTGATACCATCACCAGATTTTAAGCCTAAGAAATGCGTCTTTTTGATTCACACGTAGCGCCATCTAGGGCTAAGAGTACGACTTAGCTACTCACGCGTCACAACCCTATTTAGGGGGTGGACTTCATTCATTCATCTCTGATCGTAATTTAGACATGGGGATGAGGACGATCACCTCTGACCCAGTACCCCCAGTGGTATTACTCTCGACATGGAGTACTTGACCACCACGAAAAGAATAAATGAGCACCAGCCACCACACACTCGGGGAATCTTTTGGCCGGTGAATTTCGAACCCGTAACCTAAGAAGTACGATAACAACGCTCTACCAACCAGACCATCTCGGCCTTTTTTATATAATAATATATTCAAGCATAAAATATTTATTTTGAATGTTCTGAAAATTGAAATCAAAACACTTATTTTATTGAAAATCTTTTTATTGAAATCTGCAATTTTTATATTCTGATAAGAGAAAAAGTATAATATCTTTATTAAAAAGTATATGAAAAATTTTCGGTAGGAAACTTCAGATATTTTCCTAAATTTAGGCAATATTTAAGTTAATTGCATTTTTTAAAACTTATTCTTTTTAATATTAATAATTATATCAAGAATAATTTACAAGTATGAGTGCATGGTTTAAATTATTCAACATGGTTCTTAAGAAATTGAATAGGAATGTTCTCTTCAAAAAATATTTTCCTAATTGATTATTTTAAAAGAGAATATTTTATTTGGGAAAAGTTAGCAGACGATAATCAAGTCTGAAAAAATAAAATATAAATTAAATATGTTTTAAATAAAATTTTATCTTTATATTTCTTTAAAAAACTTGCAGACGGTAATATAAAACATGAACAAATAAAAACTAAAGTACGATTTTTTTTTAAAATCAAATATTATTGTTATATTCCTTTAATGGTTTTCAATAAAAAGTTTTTAAGAATACATTTTTAGTGCTTTAGAAGTAGAAGTTTTAATCCTATGCTTTTTCTTGTCTTATATTTGCGATTAATTTTTTTAATTATTATTAATTTCATAATATTTTTATTTTCATAAACTAACTAAAGTCATAGCGTTAATTGTATCTAATAGAAACTGAATTAAAATGATTGATTATGTAATAAATAAGTTTATTAATTTTCAAAATGTTATTTTTTACTCGATAATATACACATACACAAAATTTAAAAGCTATAATGCATTTACTAGTTTCTAAAAAACAACAACTTCCATCTTTATAAACAGAAAGAAAGTTAATTAAAATTGAGCAAAAATATCCGGGAAGCATTTCAATTTTTATCATTGTTTCTTAAAACGAAAAAAATCCCTTGAATTTGTATTTGTATTGAAAAAGAGAGACACGACACCATTCTAGTAAATACCTTTATAAAATTTTAAATTGGTGTATTTTTCTTGATAACATACACATATGCAAAATTTAAAAGCTACAATACGATTAACAATATTTTTTTCTAAAAAAATTGCATAATCCCATCTTTATTAACATAAAAAAGATGAAGTTAATTTCAAATAATCAAAAATGTGCTACCAGCTTTTAAATTTTTATCTCTGTTTCTTACAACGAAATAGTCCTTTGAATTTCTAATTTAATTGATAAAGAAAGGGACGACACCATTCTAGTAAATACGTTTATAAAATTTAAAATTGATGCATTTTACTCGATAATATATACATAATCAAAATTTATAAGCTGCAGTAGATTTAACTAGTTTGTAAAAAAATACTAAGTTTCATCTTTATAAACATGAAAAAGATGAAGTTAACTAAAAGTAATCAAAAATGTGCAACATTTTTATTGCTATTTCTTACAGCGAAAAAAAAAAATCTTTGAATTTGTATTTGAATTGAAAAAGAGAGAGACGACACCATTCTAGTAAATACGTTTATAAAATTTAAAATTGGCGAATTTCACTTGGTAATATACACATATTCAAATGTTAAATTCTACAATACATCTAACTAGGCTGTAAAAAAATACAAAATCTCTTCTTTATAAACATGAAAAAGTTGAAGTTAATTTAAAATAATCAAAAATGTGCTACCAACTTTTAAATTTTTATCGCTGTTTCTAACAACAAAAAAAGCCCTTTGATTTTGTATTTGAATTGAAAAAGAGAGAGACGACACCATTCGAGTAAATACGCTTATAAAATTTAAAA
>JAOUZG010050060.1:514853-545143 GCA_026289955.1 Argiope argentata | reverse complement strand
AGAGAGAGACGACACCATTCGAGTAAATACGCTTATAAAATTTAAAATTGGTGAATTTTACTTGATAATACACACATATTTAAAATTTAAAAGCTACAATACAATTAACTAGTTTTTAAAACAAAAATTACAAAATCTGACCTTTATAAACATAAAAAAAAGATGAAGTTAATTAAAAATAACCAAAAATGTGATACCAACTAAAAATTTTTATCGCTGTTTCTTACAACAAAAAAAGATTCTTTGAATTTGTATTTGAATTGAAAAAGAGAGAGAGGGACGACACCATTCTAGTGAATACATTTATAAAATTTAAAATTGATGCATTTTACTCAAAAATATACACATATTTAAAATTTAAAAGCTGCAATACATTTAACTAGCTTGTAAAAAAATACAAAATCTAATCTTTATAAACATAAAAAAGATGAAAACTAAAAATAATAAAAAATGTGCCACATTTTTATTGGTATTTCTTACAACGAAAAAATTTTTTTTGAATTTGTATTTGAATTGAAAAAGAAAGAAACGGCGCCATTCTGATCAATTAAGTATTTTTGTCGCCGTTTCTTACAACGAAAAAAAAGCCATTTGAATTTGTATTTGAATTGGAAAAGAAAGAAAAGGCACCATACGTTTATAAAATTTAAAATTGATGTATTTTACTTGATAATATACACATATTCAAAATTTAAAATCTACAATACATATACCTAGCTTGTAAAAAGGAAATACAAAACATCATCTTTATAAACATAAAAAATATGAAATCAATTTAAAACAATCAAAAATGTCCTACTAGTTTATAAATATTTATCGCTGTTTCTTACGACGAAAAAAAGTTCTTTGAATTTGTATTTGAATTGAAAAAGAGAGAAGCGGCACAATTCTAGCAAATGCGTTAATAAAATTTAAAATTGCTGAATTTCACTTGATAATATACGCATATTCAAAATTTAAAAGCTACAATACATTTTATTAACTCGTAAAAAATACGAAATCTCATCTTTATAAACATAAAAAAGATGAAATTAATTAAAAATTATCAAGAATGTGTTGCATTTTTATTGCTGTTTCTTACAACGAAAAAAAAGATCCTTTGAATTTGTATTTGAATTGAAAAAGAAAGAAACGGCGCCATGCAGATCAATTAAGTATTTTTATCGCCGTTTCTTACAACGAAAAAAGGCCATTTGAATTTGTATTTGAATTTAAAAAGAAAAGAAAGGCACCATACGTTTATAAAATTTAAAAGTGATGTATTTTACTTGATAATATACACGTATTCAAATTTTAAAATCTACAATACACTTAACTAGCTGGATTGAAAATTCAGCTGATTGGAAAATTTCATCTTTATAAACATGAAAAAGAAGAAGTTAATTAAAAATAATCAAAAATGTGCTACATTTTTATTGCTATTTCTTACAATGAAAAAAAATCCTTTGAATTTGTATTTGAATTGAAAAAGAAAGAAACGGCGACATTCTGATCAATTAAGTTCCGCTGAATAGCAGAAACCACCTCTCAAACGACGGACACCTTACCACATTTAATCCCTCTTTCCACCGATATGTGAGTCACAAATCACGGGAATAGCAGATAGTCACCATCCCCATTTACCTCCCCAGAACTGGTCAAATTAGGCCGCTAAATGACCGTCACGGTCCATTCGACCCATTACTTAACTCTAAGTCTTTCGAATGGGTCGAACAGTTGGTAATCATTAAGGGTATATGGATCTAAAGGGTGGTTGGGCTCAACTAAGTACCTGAGGGAAAAGAAGGAAATCGTTTGGCATAAAACGATTTGTATTCGTTCAATTCTTTTAATGCGCATAAAGAGAAAGGCTGGAATTTATTTGGTGGAAAATGGTGCGGAATGAATTAATATTGGACAAATTATCTGGCAATGGTTCAGAGAGTATCAGATTTTATTTCGGTGTTCATATTATCTTGTTAATATTATTTGAACGTTGTTCAAATGGCACTTGAACGGATATTGGTATTGGTATTGTTTTAAAAAGGCAATTGCCATGGATATTCTCTCTGATGCATTAGAGATTTCAAACCGAAATGAGAGTCTCTTATTTGAAGTACTGCCAACTAGGGTCAAGAGTACGTTTAGCTACACATTCTCTTGAACGATCCCTTTTTACAAGGGCATATCAACTCACCTTACATATAGAACCTGAAAGAATAACCATGTCCTGTACCGGTATTATTTTAGTGTTTATATTATCTTGTGATAGTATTGGAACGTTGTTCAAATAGCACTTGGACGGATATTGGTATTGTTGTGGTTTTCTAATGGCAATAACCATGGACAATCTCTCTGATGCATTAGAGTATTCAAGCCAAAATGAGTGTATCTTGTTTGAAGTAGCTCCAACTAGGGCCAAGAGTACGACTTAGCTACACATTCTCTTGAACGGCCCCTTTTTACCAGGGCACATTCACTTACCTTACAGATAGAACATAAAATAAAAACCATGTCCGTACAGGGATTATCACAGTGTTTATATTATCTTGTTAATAGTATTGGAACGTTGTTCAAATATTACTTGGATGGATATTGGTATTGTTGTTGTTTTATAATGGCAATAACCATGGACAATCTCTCTGATGCATTAGAGTATTCAAGCCAAAATGAACGTCTCTTGTTTGAAGTAGCGCCGACTAGGGCAAATAGTACGACTTAGCTACACATTCGCTCAAACGACCCCTTTTTACAAGGGCACATTCACTCACCTTACAGATAGAGCATAAAAGAATAACCATATCCATACCGGGATTATCTCAGTGTTTATATTATCTTGTTAATAGTATTGGAACGCTGTTCAAATAGCACTTGGACGGATATTGGTATTGTTGTTGTTTTATAATGGTAATTACCATCTTTGATGCATTAAAGATTTTAAGCCAAAATGAGCATCTCTGGTTTGAAGTAGGGCCTCCTAGGGCCAAGAGTACGACTTAGATACATATTCATCACAATTGCTTGCCCAACCCCTTTTTACATGGGTACATTCACTCACCTCACAGATAGAACACAGAAGAATGTCGGCTTCCTATCACATAGATAGCCATAAGAGGCCATAGAATAAGTTACGCTTTATGGCGCCAACTGCAGTTAAAACGTATGAATAAAATTAAATCACAGCTCATGCACAGATTGTGATAAGCCTAGAAAGATATTTTCCGAAATAATAAAACTAAAAAATTTCGGTAGGAGATATAACGGCACTGCTGTAACATACGAGCTAGGAGTCGGTTTTCTGGCACATAGGTAGCGCGTTTTCCTCGTATTCTGGGAGTCCCGGGTTCGAATCCCGTTTCAGGCATCGTTATTCTTCTGTGTGCTATCTGTGAGATGTGTGACTGTGCCCTCCTGTGAAAAGGGGCTGTGCTAGCAAATGTTGTGAGCGTGTAGCTAAGTCGTACTCTTGGCCCTAGTTGGCTCTACTTCAAAAACAAGAGACGCTCCTTCCGGTTTAAATCTGCAGCTATATCAGTGAGTGATCAGATAGGCAAGTGTCATAAGTAACAACAACACGGAAGAATAATCATGCCCGAACCTGGGAAGCCCAGATCAATGGGAAGAAGCGCTAGAGCTGTGTGTATAAAATTTGGTATACCTATTTAACATTTAACCATAACTTTTTCCAAATCAATAATTTAATTGAAATTAAATAATACCGTTTCTAAATGAACATTGGAAATAAAAGTAACTACAACAAGAATCATTTTGAATTTGTGTAGAATAAATATATGGTATATAATGAAGTAAATGCAATTTACAAATATCTTACTTTTAATTTTGAGGCTGTAAATTAAACTTTTAAGCATCCAATTTTTGTCTTTTGGTTAACTACAAATTCAGTGCACATAATATTCTGTAGTTAGATATAATCAAACCGAAAGCTCTTTACCAACAGTAAAATAAAAAGACTGTATAAATAAAAGAAAAATATTTTCTAAATTCAAACTCAAATCCTTATTTGAAAGCGAGAAATGCTTTCCCATTAAGAAAATAAACATAGCTGCATTTTTTTTATGCATTTTAATTCAAAATTTTACAGGAATTAGCGATGGTATTTTTCAATAAATTCCTTGCTAATTACGTTTCGTTATTATAAACATGCAAGTAATGAATTTCATTTTTAAGAATACACAATTTTTCTGCAAATCGTTTTTGTTGAGACATTCAGTTAATTACTTGGAAATAATCTTTAGCTGTTACATGAATATTAGCTAATAGTCATTTAATTATCTATTTAGCATAATTTTAATGATATTTCCATATTTTTTTTGTATTTTAATTCTGTGGTAAGTAGATTATGGTACAAAAATGAAATTTATATGTCTTCCATTCCATTTAATATTTAATGGAAAAATTAAGATTTATAGTTTTAGGATTTTTTTTTAGTTACAACAGCAAATTAATGTGAAATTATTTGATAAATAACTAGAAAATGTTACATATCGGTTTGGTAAACAAGACATTAATATATCTTTTAAAGAGAAATTAATTATGATCATTATTATTATTAATAGTTCATACGCTTTTATTATTATATAAGCTATACTTTAAAAATTTATTCAAGTACAATTCTAATTTACTTATATTCTTAAAGAATTGAAAATAGAGAAAGATATTATAATAAACGAATAATTTTAATTAAATGTAAAGTTTCTAGGATTAATTTATTGAATTTAATAAAATTGTAATAAATTGCTTTTCATAATTTATTTAGGAAAATTAAATCTGAAGAAGAAATAGAATTCTAAAATAGAAGTATTGAAATAAATTATCTCTTAAGAATGGCATTTCTGAATTTAATTTAATTGTATCAAATGGATATTTGATATTCTTTTGCTATTGAGCGATTAATTTACTTCAAACAGACGATTATAAAATATTGCAGACGATTTTGCGAGACAAATCGTCTGTAAAAATATACTTAATCAGACTCATTTTTAATTCCAGTTTTCAACGATAATTTGCTGTTTAGAAATTTTCCAGGCATATTGTTTCTGAAATAAACTTTCAGTCGTTTCAGAATTTCAGAAAATAAATTTTTTAAAAAAATTTATGGAAACAAAGATTTTTAATCAAATGAAATGAAAGGATCAGATGAAACTAAATGCTTTATAATAATCATATTATATTTGAATAAAAATAACTGCTAAAATGATCGGTAATGTTAATAAATTTATTAAAATTGAAATGGAAGAAAAATTCATTCCAAATTGCACCACATTTTCTCTTGAACAAAGTAAAATGTTACAATTTTTGCATTTTCCATTATAATGAATATAATTATAATAAAATAACATTTTAAAGTTATTACTTAATAAATCAGTCATATTAAAATTTGTATTTATGATAAACCGATTTAAATTATTTATTATAAAACAAAAAATAAATCAGATATTTTTTATCAATGTTTTTTATGGAAAATATTTTAAAATTCATTTTTAATAAAAAGATATGCTAAAATTAATTAAAAGAATCTTCGTTATGTCAAATAAAAATTAATGTATGCATATAAATTATAAAAATAACAATTATGTAATAAGATATATTCATTTAATTTAATTTTTATTTTAATTTAATAAAGAAATATTTGTAATATTTTACAACTGTTTGTTAAAAAAAATGTTTATTTATTTAGACAGAATTAATAAGTATTTCAACCTCTGAACTACGTTTAGTATATAATAAAACGTTTAGTATATAATAAAAACCATTAGTCGATAGGTAAATATTTGTTAAGGTAAGTTTTTTTTTGTATTAATGACTCGACAAAAATGCATATTTTTTGAGTACGAAAAGTTCATTCTTGATCTGGTTTTATTTGAATTAAAAGACAGTGGTAAAAATATTATGAATAGAACCATTAATTCCTAATACAATGTTGAAATTGAAATTTTACTGAATGATAATCAACAAAAATCGCAAATGAAACGTATTATAGGTCATAAAAAAATCTGAAAAAGTTTAAGTAATATTAACAGTTTATGATGTGAACAGTTTTCAATTTTAAAACATTAATTTAAAAAAAGAATAAGAATTTAAATATAGATTTCGGATACTGAATCAAAAAAGTTTAATGCTTTAAAAGTTTAAGAAAAACAAATGTATACAGGAAAGCATTTTTTAATTAAATTTAGAATTTAGAAATAAAAAAATATATTCAATAGTTAGTAAGAAGGATAAAAATGAGAAACGAAGGGATTTTCAAATCTTAGTTAATATCTTTAATAATTTTGATGCAATTGATTTATTTACATTTAGATATAAAAATATCTTGTTTAGAATTTAAATTAGAGTCATGCAAAGTTATTTACAATTCTTGGATTTGATAAAAAAAATAATCCTTCACTTAATGTATTGAATAGTAATTTTTTTGGTATTTCCTATACAATATTTGAGTCTTTATTTTACATTTTATAATTATGATATTTTTATTCTTAAAACAAATTTTTGTCTATGGTAAAAACAGGTGTATTAATGTATATGGAATGAATGAATTCTGGAAACAATAATAACTGTCGAAAACGAACAAATTCCAAAAATTCAGAAAATCCTGTATATTAGGAAATGAATGCATTGTTATAAATTATATCATTGTTTTATAAATTGTAACTTTGATAAAATAAAAGAAATACACTTTGCATCAAAATTTAAATCCTTTTTAATATATAAGAAGCTAGCTCTTCATACGCGTAGAAATTTTGATGTGTATATGTGAGAACTGACGGTCTAATCACAATGCAAAATGTTATCAAAACCTTATGCATGCATAAATTTTCAACGTCAATTGTAGCAACGCAAAGACGTGAATCTTAAGCACCAGTTGGGGTAACGCAATGCAGATTAGAAAATTTTAATTTCAATTCATCGATTTTATTTTTATTCAAATTCCCTTCTGAAGGAATAAAAAAATCTATTAATTAATAATGTTTAATTTTAAATTTATCATACACTACGAAAATAAATAGAATCGTTTAAAATAACCAATCGAAAACATGCTACGTCTAACATCATCAGCGTGGAGAAAAAACTAGTGAAAAGCTATATACGTTAAACTATAAAGGTACTTCTAAAAATTTAATCGAAAATGAGTTAAAATAGGCAAAAGTAATATGCAGAGCAAGAAAAAAATCAATAGAAATGATCAGGAAATATAGAATTATATTAACACAAGAACAGAGAAAAAAATTAATAAACCTTCCTTTAGAATAGTAAGATAATATTAAAATGAACACCGGAAACAGAAAAATAAAACCAAACGATTCAAAAAGCTCAGGCAGATGTTTTCAGATTTTTTTTATTTTTTATTTTTGGGCGGAAAAGTTAATTTAATAAAAAATGAACCACTCAATGAACCGGTATAAAAATCAGCCTATGTTCTTCTGTAGACTGTAATCTATCTGGGTGCTAAATTTCATTGAATTTCCTTCAGCCGTTCTGGCGTGATTGAACCCCATCATCCATCCATCCAAACTTTCACATTTATAATAGTAGTATAGATGTAAATAAATAGAGTGTATAACATTTAATTTGGAAGGATCGATTACATATTTGGTGTGTTACTATTATAAAAAAAGTTATTATTATTAGGGTT
Source organism: Argiope argentata (assembly GCA_026289955.1). Classification (NCBI taxonomy): domain Eukaryota; kingdom Metazoa; phylum Arthropoda; class Arachnida; order Araneae; family Araneidae; genus Argiope; species Argiope argentata. The sequence goes on along the minus strand of JAOUZG010050060.1, from coordinate 537,510 downwards.
TGCAAATGCTGATTATTGTAATGATATTTATAGAATTTTTATATTCAGTATAAATACTGTCACAAGTTTCAACATTAAAATAATTTAACTGTTTTAGAAATATTGTAATCTAATTGCCTTCAACAAATTAATTTTAATTTCATACAGTTACTTTAGATAATAAAATATATCACTTCCACTTAAAACAAATCACTTTTACTATTCATATATGTATACCCAAATTATATAATTAATAATCATATTCATTTAATTCATCTATATTTGATGAAGAATTTGTAAACAATTGATTGTTTAAATTACGTCGTCTTACAGAAATTAACTGAATTTCTTCATGTAGAAATATATAAATTTCATCTATACTTAAATAAATATAATATACTACTTAAAAGTAAACTTGTGCAAAATTTAAACATTATATTAAATTTGAAATGTTTATTTAGGAAAATATTACGGAATAATTTATGTATCATAAGTAATTGTAGTTGCAAGTACAAAATAAAATAATTATTGTTATAGTTATTATTCATTTCAATTTTTCATGTTATCGAAATATACTTTTATTAATTATGAAATTATTCTGTATTTCTTATTCTTGGAATTAAATATGATTGTGAAAGAAATATTCGATATATATATTGAAGGTAAATGCAACATAAAATTTGAACATTAAAAATTAAATTTATGCACGAAATATTACGAAACGTTTTTAAGGCTAACATTTTAAACAACTTTAGTTATATATGATAAAATTATTGTTAGGATCATATTTTAGAATTTTAATTTAAATATACGCATTTAAATTTGCAATTCAAGAAATAGATATTTTTATTTATTTTATCTCATGATGCTACTTTCGTAGAATAAATGATATTGAAAAATCAAAGATTTAAAAGAAATAATTATCGTTTGCTGAAGTGGAACTATTCTAAAAATAAGTATTAAAATTTAACTAATAGTTAATGAAATAAGAATCTTCTAGAGATATTGGCAACAGTTATATTGATTTTTATTCTAAATATTATGATCGTAAAGTTAATTAAATGGATTCTTATTTAATTTAGTTATTTTTAAACACATTTTTAATGAAAATTTCTTCTGAGAATTAACGTGAAAATGAATTCAAAAATAATAATTATCATTAATTATTCAAAATATTATTCTAACGAGGCTATCACTAAAACAAAAATAATAAAATGTAACATTAAATCTGAGTCAAACTGATAATGAAAAAGATTTAAGGTGAAAAGGACCTTTCAAATGAATTTTTGCAATTATGACCTTAGCAACTTGAAATTTTACATGCTTTAAAGGAAACACCATAGTAGATAACACACAAAATTTCAAAGAATTATTTTTATTTATGAGTTAAAGTGGTTAGTATAATATAATATTAGTGATAAATAACGCTAGTAAAAATGTTCCAGGCGCTCCAAATTTGTTCAAAAGCGCTCCAATTTTCATTATTACTTACTCTAACCCTTTTGAATCCAAAGTTGGGATTGAACTTGAAGTTTGAGTACGAAATATCAAAATTATCAATGAAATAACTCAAAACTACTTAAACACTTTTTTTTGAAATTAGTACTTTTGAGTTATTACATCGATTAATTTTGATATTTCGTACTCAAAGAATAATCCCAACTTCTGTTTCAAATGGATTATAGTAAGTAATAATAAAAATTGGAGTGCTTTCGAACAAATTTGGAGCGCCTGGAAGATTTTTATTAAGGTTATTTATCGCTAATATTATATTATACTAACCCTCCTTACTAATAAACAAATTAAAATAATGCTTTAGAATTTTGTTTGTCATCTCCTATAGTGTTACTCTTAATGCCTGTAAAATTTCAAATTGCTAAGGTGAAAATTGCAAAAAGTCATTTTAAAGGTCCCTGGTCACCTTAATATCAAAAACAAAAACAAAAACAAATCTGTGGTTATTATTAGTATTCAAATAAAAACAATTTCGATCGGCTTTTTAATCTCTGCATCTGAATATTCATGATAAAAAATATATTAAAAAAACAGATGAATTTCTTTTCAATCAATAAAATAATAATGCCACTAAAATCAGAAACGAAATCTACCAAAAGAAATAACCAGATAAAAAGAACCGACGCCAATGTACTGAAAAACCGCAGATATCAGTCGCCAAATTTATTGCGCCAATTAAGGAGAATGGAATTCTAATTAAATAGAAAACTAATCAATGGAAAATAAGACTCAAGTATCTTTTTAAAAGAGGAGAATTCTACATTTAAATGAGTGACGGTTTCTTTTGCCATAAGATCTCTGATTTCCTTTTTTTTCTTTGTCCCTCTGTTGGCCTAAATGAGTTGCTGTCATTATTTTTATCAGAATTTTGCTCAAAGAAGAAATTAATTAATGGTTCTTTTACAGTATAAACTTTCTCTGTCTCAAAATTTAATTTTCAGATAAAAAGACTTATCCATTTTTTTTGTTTATTCCAGTTATATTAAAAAATCACTATACGTTCAATATAGTTTTAGTTTTGAAGCAGTTATTGAAAACATTTTATTCAATTTCACTTCCAAATTTCAATCAAATTGATTCATAAAAGCTTTTGAAATAAATAAATGCTAATGCGTTTGAAAAGATTATATTATTTTTTAATCACTCAAGAGTGATAATATATCTCATTTACAAAACTTCTATGCCACATTTACATCATAAAATTTAATCACAGAGAAAAGGTTTATCGTAAAAATAAGCAACAAATAATTTGAGTATAACCCCAACTTCTCATTTCTAAGAATAGTGCAATCCAGGTACTTCAAAATTCTTGAATGCCTAAGAATTTATTTCAAAGATAAAGTCTCCCTCTACCTTTCAAAAGCTGCATAAACAAATCTATTTTTCAAGATGGTTATAAATAAAAGAAAAACTTGTTTACTGGTAGCTATAAAGGAAATGCATGCTTGGACATCCTTTCAGAAAAAAATTATTTCACTCCCAAACAGTTCGTGAGAGCACCGTTAATAAACAAATTACACGCTTCATATACCTAAACATTTTAATTATTGAAACGGGCAAGAAATACACTGTGATAGGCAGACATTTTGGGCGTCGGTCATTATCTTATTGACAGGACATTAGGGCGTTTTAGCCATGATAGGTCTCGAAATAGTGAATATTCCGAAAAGTCAGTGAATGTGTTAATGTTACAAATTTTTCTGTTCGTTGTTGTTTTAGTAAAAATATTCTTTATCAACAACTTTTATGAATTTTTAAAGGAATGTACATGAGAAATAGTTTTTAAAAAATTCTTTTATTGAAAGAAGTTGTTTAGTATTCTTTAACTTGCATATACCCGTATAAACAAAAAAATGTATACAATAAGAATAAGTAATTATACATATTATATATTAATATATCGTTGGCATTTTATTATTTTATATTCTACAGAAGTTTTTAAACCTATTATCAACTAAGTACTTGAGGAAACTACAAAATATCTTGTAAGAAGAAATGGTGATTATTTCTTGTTTAAGTTAAATAATATTTTTTTTATTTAATGCTGGTAACATAGAACGAACTAAATAAAAAAAACATGGATTTAATGGGTAAATGTAATGGACTTTATGATATTAAATTCGAAAAATAGCAAAAAATAATTAAAACTGTAGATTGTCATCAATTATTATTTTTAATATCAAAATAATATGTAACAAAATACAATATCGGAAAAAATAATTTTTATAGATTTAAAAAACGTAGCATTTATACGGACAATAAATATTATATGATATTAGAGGATATTTTAAAAATATAATTATAATAAGAACGTTCAGATAATTATTCTAGAAGAAAAAACCAAAACACCCACATGCAATCAATAAAGCAATTTCGCGACAATTTATAAAAAGCTAAATCATCTAAATTAAATGCAATACGCAAAATTGCCCCTTGTCTCAACAGGCTAAATTACATATATAAGCAAAGAAAATTGCTTCGCCAATTAAATAGATGAAAACTCTAACTAATTAAAAAACTTATTAAATAAGATAATGCAGAGCATTCACTTTATTGTAAAATAAGCGCTGTATTTATGTAGGCGACATTTTTGTTCGCCAATATAGTAATTTGTTTCCCTACTTTGATATATTGGCTTTCGATTTCAAAATGAATTGGCTTAAGATTTATTTAGATTTTTATCAAAGAAGAAACTAATTAAATGTTTCTTTTGAAGTCATAGTTACTTTTCTTTCAACCCAAACTTTTAAGAAAATCCGATTATTCATCCTATTTTGTTAAGGATAATAAAAACAAACTTATTTTCGAAATTTAAAATTTGCTTTGATTATAAATTGATAGCATCCTTATCTTTAATGTTTCATTCAATTTAGCTACCTATGGAACAAATAACACTAATTCTGATTCCCACAATTATTTAAATTTTTATATATATATATATATATATATATATATATATATATATATATATATAGGATTCACAGAAATATAAAACTTGAAATTCGTGAGAATCTCTATCAGAATGTTTCCCACATTAAAAAGATTTCTTTTTTAAATATATTTATCGTTGCATAGACTATATTCTTATATTAGTAGTTTCATTCGTGACAAGTAAGAATCATGCATTTTAAATCTAAAATCATATGAAATGACATTTAAAGATAAGATCAATCCTACGAAAGGGTATCTGGTTGTTGTTACTCATGACACTTGCCATGGACAAGCCCCCTGCTGATACAGCAGCAGATTAAAGCCGAAAAGAGCGTCTCTTCTTTTTGAAGTAGCGCCAATTAGGGCCAAGAGTACGACTTAGCTACATACTCACCACAGTCGTCTGCACAGCCCCTTTTTACAGGGGGAGCACATTTACACATTTCACAGATAGCACACGGAAGAACAGACGAACCAGGACTCTAACCCCTGACTTCCAGAACACGAGGAAGGTGCGCTACCTCTGTGCCAGAAAGCCGGCAAGGGTATCTTAAATAGGAGGAATGAGAAGCTTCTGGTAAGGTGATTTGTTCTCAACACCCGAGTGTGAAAATAAATGGTGTGGTGCCGAATACCCTCTACCAATGACGAGACGTGCTTCCTAAGGGAAGGATTGTACCGTTGCAGGTGTTGGCTTTTGGGATGAAACTTTAGTTTTCGGTAATGCTGTCGTGATGATCTGGTGATTCAGATTTATTCGCGTGTCTTCTGGTGGGGAGGATCTTGATCACAGTAAAATATAGTTACGTATAAGATAATTTAAAATAAAATCAATACTTACTTAACTTTAAAAAAAATTAAAAATTCGGTATCTGAAATGTTTTATTCAATAAGTATCATTTTCATTCAAAATGTAAATTGCAGCGAATCTTTTATGAAAACACACAGCTGTGCATTTAAAAAAATATTCTGCAATGCTTATGAAAGCAAGTCCTCCGTTATCAATCTTATTGTTGGGAAAATTAAGAGTTTCAAAGAGGAGAAACTATAACAAAAAGAATAAAAAATATCATAGGTGGTATAGAGAAATGGGCGGACTTTTTGGCACAGAGGTAGTGCGTCTTTCTCGTGTTCTGGAAGTCCCGGTTCGGGCATGGTTGTTCTTCTGTGTGCTATCTGTGAGATGTGTGACTGTGCTCCCCTGTAAAAAGGGGCTGTGCAAGCGAATGTGGGGAGTGTGTAGCAGGTCGTACTCTTTGGCCCTAGTTGGCTCTACTTCAAAAACAAGAGACGTTCCTTTCGGCTTAAATCTGTTGCTGTATCAGAGGGAGGCTTGTCCATGGCAGGTGTCATTAGTAACAACCACAACAGCATAAAGGAACGGAAACGGGTTTATAGGTAGAAGGTAATGCTATGAATGCAGATAGAAATGGGAAAAAACTAACCATTTTCGCAAACTGGGTTTATACAGAAATTGTATGGGGGACCTATCCCTATCATTGACGGAATGTGATTCCGGCGGGAAGGGTTTTAACGTGGCCGGGAATAGCTGTAAGAAATCAGCCTAGTTTTCACCTATGCAGTCTCCACGGTTTTGTCATTCAGTTTTATCCGCTTGCCTCAGGGTTGCTCATAGTTGCTCTTCTGCTAAAAACTTTTAACCCTAGAATGCTAACCATTCGTCTCCATGACGAACGCTTACGAAATAACTTTGACTATTCTTCCCCTATAACGGTAAATGGATCGTTCTATCAGTACCTTTATCTGACCTTGGGAACTACAGATGAGGACATTCCTTTTCCCCGAAATATTTCTGCTTGTAGTATATCCAGAACAATAGTCGCCTCAGAGACGAATGGTTATCTGTCCCGTTAGTATTGAGAACGTATTTCTTTGTATGTTTGGAGATGTCGAAGCGTTTTCACGAAGAAAATTTTAGGGTAGGCCAGATGCTAACCCTGAATCATTGAAAGAATTAAAATAGGAAGACAATTCTACACCTGAGAATGAATCTGAAGCTGAAGATTTTATTGAAGTTCTTTTTGTTCCATGGATGCAGAAGCGTCTCAACGTATCAACACAACAAGGACTATTATAATTAAACTTCTAAAATTGAATTTAAACATTCCACGACCTGAACAATCCGAAATTAAAAAAAAAGAAAAATGTGTGCATTTTGCCCGTATAATTTGCGCAGTATGACGCACAATATTTACTTGTTATGTTCAAGAGCGATGTGCGGAGAACATCACGCATATATTTTTAAAGATTGCTTCGAAAATAAATAAATAATATTGTTATCCTACTTGACAATCAAGAGTTATGAAATCTTCTTCAGGTAGTTTGAATTTATTAAAATTAGTTTTAGAAATTGATTTTAAATACACTTTATCTAGGAGACGAATGGTCATCATTCTTGTTAGTTTTTTAAATGTTACCTTTCTAGGGTTAAATAACAATCATAACCTTGCCAATATTTTTAAAGAAATATAGTCTAAAATATCCTATCCAATAAGTATCTTTTTCTTACAAAACAGCAAGTTCCAGTGAATCTTTTACGACAAGCACACAGTTTTTCATTTAAGCCTCTCCTACTGTGCATTTCCACATGATCCTTCAACGTTTATGACAACGAGTCCTCCGACATCCATCTTGTCGCAAAGAAAATAAAGCGTTCTAGACAGGAGGAACTATAATGGAAAGAAAGAAAAAAAAAAACTTTTTTTCCGGTGGACAGAAAGAATAAAAGCGAGTTTATGGGTAGAAAGAAATACTCCGAATGCAGAAAGAAGCGGAGAATCATACTACAGAAAGCTAGTTCTTGCATGAACGTGTGGCGAAACGAAATGAAAATTGAAAAATATCTTTGCTTTCTTTCACTTTCCGAGGATTGGATTTCTGAGGATTTATACATTCAGCCATTTTGGAAGGTTTATTTCTTAAAAAAATACACCGGGAGATAAAGGATGGTTGAGTACTTCTCTCTCCGACGGAAAGTTGTAAGTAAATTCACAATTATTGGATTTTCTGATTCTTTTTATAAACATAACTGGAGAAACGTCAATTGAATTTTGAATTTCTAAGCAGTATATATATCAGCAGATTCGGATTTTCTTTTGGTACATTTTAGAGGATACTCTTGCATTGACATTATATTTTCGTATTCGTGCATTTTGATATAATGTGTTTGTGTCTTTTTTCATGATAACACTATATTGCAAATGTATGAATGTTATGTAAAAAATAATTTGTTATTTTTTTATAAACCATATTCAGGGGTTAATTTTTTTAAATTTTGGGTTAGTATTCTACTTTTTTGAATGTTATGTAAAAAAAATCATTTGTTATTTTTTTTTTATAAACCATATTCAGGGGTTAATTTTTTTTAAAAATTTGGGTTAGTATTCTACTTTTTTGCAGTTGTGTTGTTCCTTTTGCTATAGGGTTTGATAAAATAAATAGATATTTCATTACGGGAAGATAATGAGGACATAAAATGTTAATCTTAATCATATTCAGATAATAGGCTTGACACATTTGAATCTTTAGTACATGCTTTCACCTTTACACCACATAACTTTTACATAACACCATCCTGTGGCACCGTTGCTTATAACGCTATCTAACCAGTTAGATGAGCACAAGATGGGAGAAAGAGAGAAAAAAAGGAAAAAATTGTTAAAGGAAAAAGAGAGAGAGAGAGAGACGATGCAGCATTCAAGGATTTCCAGAGAGAATGCCATCGGTGTCAAATCTTACCCGAATCTGTTCAATTATTTCTGAAGTTATAACTGGATAGAGGGGACAAGAATACTGAAACGAATGGTGATAATGGGTTGAACTTACAGGGGAATCAGATTCCCAACTGGAAATGGGGGGGGGGATTCACAAATTAAATTATGAATATATGTATGACAAATAAACAATCGCTATAGAGTCAGAAATACGTAGTGTCCATCTGGGTCCTGGGGTCTTGATTTCCATCATAAGATCTGACTTTTGAGGGACTTTTTAAGTTATAATTTGGGTTGATTTTCACAAGGGAAATTCCGATCTCTGTATTGTAGGTCTTGAAGAGGTCTTGGTATTTATGAATATGGTTTACTATGGATTGATTGATTTTGCCTCGTGAAGGGTGTTTGATGTAACTATCCTGTACCATTCTTCTTCGAGACTTCTTTCTGGCTCTCTCATGTGCCATGAGAGAGTGAGTAGGCATTCTGTGGCATAGTGAATCGGAGATCCTATTTCCCCACAGCTACCAAGGAGAATTGGCTTGATGGAATCTGCATAGGTATGCCGGGAATGGGCCGTGTCCAGTGAAGAAAAGGACATTCGCTCTGTTCCAGTTGTCAGCGTAGAGAGAAACTTTCGGTTTTATGTTATACCATTTACACCGCAGAGACATGAAAATATTTTTCGATACTCACGTATTATACCGTTTTCGCCAATGTTCGCCAACGGTTTAGTATTTCATTGGCGACGGATTTAAATTTGGCGATAAATATCAACGCCATATCTGGATTGTCATAATTAGCGGTTTAGGAACTCATTGGTGACGACTTCAAATTACACGATAAAGTTGAACGGTAAAATACGTAAGTACTAATTTTTTTTCCTATTGCTCTGATGTATATGATATAAAATTTTAATTTTTCATTACAGGAATACACTGTAAATAGAATTTATCATTTTTATTCATGTTCAGGAGTTGCATTTCAAACATTTGAATTTGCAGTCCATTCTTTCATAATTTGCCTTACCGTTGCCTGCCGATATATTTCTCATGTTGCTGTAAAATTAATGAAACAAATATTTCCATCATGAAATTCCACTGATGACAGAAATAACAATTCTGAGAAATATTCAGATACCAAACTAGAAACATTTGAATTTTCAGTTCATTCTTTCATAATTTGTCTTACTATTGACGGACGATACATCTCTCCTCTTTCAATAAAATTGATAAAAACACATTAATGTCCATCATGAAATTTTGCTGAAGACAGCAATAACAATTCTGACAACTATTCAGATGCCGAACTTGAAACATTTGCATTCGTAATCCGTTATTTCCCTTTTTATGACATAAAAGCACACTGACTTTGGCCTTAAGTCTCTATAGTTTAATTTGGCTTCACTTATCACCATTCATTTTTGAGATAGCACTGATGATACCATTCATAATTATGAGCTCTTTTCAGAAGGTTTTCTCAAGATAATTGAATTCTGAGACCATTTACTCTGTAACAGCATGATGCGTTTTTGACTCATATAGATGCAATATTGATAGAATACATTATAATCCTGATGGAGCATTATACATCATTATTGTCCTGGATGAGCGTTTTGAGCTATCTTGAGACAGTCATTATATTTTTTAACAATGTTCAAAAGGTGATATTAGGACATTTGAACATGTAATTCCTTATTTCATTATTCGCGGCTCATCAGCACAGTGACATGTAACATTTGAATTTGAAATCCATTATTTCCCATTTTATGCCACAGAAGCATAGTGACTTTGGCCTTAAGTGTCTATAGTTCAATTTAGCATAACACATCACCATTCCTTTTAGATAGTATAGATAGTATTCATAATTATGAGCCCTTTTCAGGTTATATTGAGATAATTGAATTCTAAAACCATATTTTTCATTATTTACTCTGCAATACCATGATGTATTTTTGAACTCATGTGGATGTAATATTGATACGATACATTATAATCCTGATGGGGCATTATACATCAATATTGTCCTACATAAGCGTTTTCGGGATATCTTGAGACAGTCATTATATTTTTGAACAATGTTCGAATTGTGATATTAGGACATCTGAACATGTAATTCAATTTTTTACTATTCACGGCTTCCCAGGGCAGCGCCATCTATCTCAAACTGCTAAATGTTATTTGAAAACACATATTAATGCCCTCATTAAGACTGCGCTAGAGATATAATTTATAATTTTGAACAATACATTGAAGATGACCTTCAAAGTTTTGAAGTAATTGTTTAATTATTTTATATTTAATTCATACCGTGATTCTCGTCTTATACTGTTGTAGTCTCAATGGTTCTCTGAATATTTTGTGATATTGAATAATTCATTTCTCACTGATATTGAAAGATAAAATGTATTTTATTTTACAAAAATAACAAATAATTGACTAAAATAAAAATTAATTCATGATGAAATCTTGATTTTGAGTAATAGTTATCCAAAGAATCGGAAATTTCAGTAAGAGATCTAAAATTCTAATACATCTTCTTTTCATCACAAAAATAGCCAAGCGAAAATAGGTTTCTCACATACTCAAAATAAAAATATTATCCCCATGAACAGGAATTTAACACTACTACATACTATTTTGTTCACAACTGCAAATTCATACCACACGAATATGAGCAACAGGAATGATACACCCTTTAAACTATCTCCCACAAGAACTAATTCTCGGTACATACTCTCACAAACTATAACTTCAAAAATTGTTCATTTGATAAAGAATTTGGCATTCATACATCTATTTTGTTGCAAAATCGAAAATTCATGCCAAATGAATAAGAGCACCAAGAATAATACTCTCTTGAAAGGAATCATAGAGAGAATTAATTCTCTGTATGTTCTCTTACAAACTATAAAAACTCCTCACTTTATAAGGAGTTCAATGCTGTCTCAGATTATTTTGCTGCAAATCTGCAAATTCATACCAAGCGCATAAGAGCAGCAAGAATGATACACCCTTTAAACAATTTCTCACAAGAATTAAATCTCAGTAAATACTCTTACAAAATATAACTTCAAAAATTCCTTATTTGATAAGTAGTTCAACATTCATACACGTTACTTTGCTGCAAAACTGGAAATTCATGTCAAGTGAGTAAAAGCGCCGAGAATGTTACTCCCTTTAAAGTATTTCTCATGAGAATTAATTATCTGTATGTCCTTTTACGAACTATAAAAACTCTTCACTTGATAAGGTTTTCAACAATGATACCGACTACTTTGTTGCAAAGCTGCAAATTCATCGATATAAATAAGAGTAGTTAGAATGATTCACCCTGTAAACTATTTTCTACAAGAATTAATCATCTGTAAATACTCTTACAAACTATAAATTCAAAAATTCCTCATTTGATAAGGAGTTCAACACTCATACATGTTATTTTGCTGCAAAACTGCAAATTCATACTAAATGAATAAAAGTGCCGAGAATGTTACTCTCTTTAAAGTATTTCTCACGAGAATTAATTTTCTGTATGTTCTCTTATAAACTATAAAAACTCCTCACTTGATAAGGAGTTCAACAATGATACAGACTAATTTGTTCCAAAGCTGAAATTCATACCAAACAAATAAAAGTAGCAAGAATGATACACCCTTTGAACGATTTTCTATAAGAATTAATTCTCGATAAATACTCTTACAAGCTATAACTTCAAAATTTCCTTATTTTATAAAGAGTTCAACACCCAGGCATGTAATTTTGTTGCTAACCTGTACATTAATTCCAAAAGTATAAGAGCACTAAAAATATTTCCTTGAAAAGATTTTTCATTAGAATTAATTATCTGTATGATCTCTTACAAATGATAAAAATTCCTCACATTATAAGGAATTCAACAGTGATACCGACTACTTTGTTGCAAAGCTGCAAATTCATACCAAATGAATAAAAGCAGCAAGAAAGATACACTCTTTAAACTATCTCCAACAAGAATTAATTCTCGGTAAATACTCTTCAAACTATAACTTAATAAGGAGTTCACCACCCATACATTTTAGCTGCAAAACTGGAAATTCATGCCAAATGAATAAATTCGCTAAGAGTGTTACTCCCTTCAAAGTATTTCCCACGAGAATTAATTCTCTGTATGTTCTCTCACAATCTATAAAAACTCCTCACTTTATAAGGAGTTCAACACTAATACTGACTATTTTGTTTAAAAGCTACAAATTCACACCAAACGGATTAGAGCAGCAAGAATTATACAAACTTTAAACTATTTTCTACAAGAATTGATTGATAAATACAAACTATAACTTTGAAAATCCCACATTTAATAAAGAATTTAACATTAATGCGTTTATTTTTTTTGCAAAATTGCAAATTCAAGCCAAAAGAATAAGTGCCAAGAATAATACTCACTTTAAAATATTTCTCAAGAGAATTAATTCTCTGTATGTTCTCTTACAGACTATGAAAACTCCTTACTTGACAAAAAGGTGACAGACTATTTTGTTGCAAACAATGATACAGACTATTTTGTTGCAAAGCTGCAAATTCATACCAAACAAAAAGAACAACAACAATGATACACCCTTTAAACTATTTTATACAAGAATTAGTTCTCATTAATTACAAACTATAACTTCAAAAATTACTCTTTTAATAATGAATTTAACATTCATGCACCTATTTTGTTGCAAAATTGCAAATTCATGACAAATAAATAAGAGCACCAAGAATAATATTTTCTTGAAAAGAATCGTACAGAGAATTAATTCTCTGTATGATCTCTTAGAAACTATAACTTCAGAAATTCTTTATTTAACAAGACATCCGACACTTCTACATATTATTTTGTTTCAAAACATCAAACTCACCTCAAACCATAGGGGGGGGGCAAGAATGATACTTGCTTTAAACTGTTTCTCGCGAGAATTAATTCAATATTAAATGTATTATTTAAAAAAAAGAATTCCAATTTCTTTTACTTAAAACAACGTCCTAGAGCTAATTTCTATAAGATGTTTCTCTGACGCCTGAATTCATCACAGAGTTGTAACACTTAGTTACAAAAATACAAACTTTCAACCATTTTGTAGTGTATCTTACAGATTCACTGGGAGCTATTTCTCTTGCAAAGTTTTAGATACTTCAACACTTAAGACAACAAGCCCTGCGCCCCTATTTATCTTAAAATGGGAGAAATAGAGCATTCCGGACAAGAAGAATCCTAATGGAAAGAAGAAAGAGAGAGATTTTACAGTAGACGGAAAGAAAAACGGAATTTATGGGTAGAATGAAATGCCAGGGATGAAGAAAGAGAAAATAAAAAAAGAAAAGAAATTGAAAACTGTACTACAGAAATTTCTTCATGCATAAGCGTGCAACGAAACGAAATGAAAATTGAAAAATCTTCTTATGTTTTCTTTTTCCAGTTTCTGAAGATCAGATTTCGAGGATTTTATACATAGTACCATTTTGAAAAATGACTTTTTTTTTCGTAAAATATCAAGTGAACGATGGAAAGTTGTATGTTGGCTATGGTTTTTTTAAGGGTATAGCTCTAAAATGGCTTCAAAGCTCAATTAATTTGTTTTCTTTTAAAAATAAAATAAAGTATAATTAAAGATGTTTTTTATTTGATATTAAAAAAAAATATATGTCTATTCTAGACTTTGAAAAATATATTTCCATGTTATTTTTTCTTCCTATGAATATCAAGTTGACGATGAACAGTTATATGCTCGTTATAATTTTTTCAGGGCATAGATCTAAATAACTTCAGAGCTTAAGTGGTTTATAGTGGCTGAAATAAAATAAAATTGAAATTAAATCTACATTTTTTTTGAAATTTTTGAATAAATGCATGCTTCCTCTAATCTTTGAAGATCTGATTTCCAGGATTTTATGAATAATGCAATTTTGAACCTCCCCCCTTTTTTTGTAAAATATTAACTGAATGATGCACAGTGGTATGTTAGTTATGACTTTTCCTACCGTAACTGTAACTGTTTCAGAGATTAAGAGATTTATAGTCTATAAAATAAGATAAAAAAATAAATTAAATATGCCCTTTTATTTAAAATTTTGGCCGGGAGGGCCTGGTTGGTAGAGCATTGGACTCGTACTCCTTAGGTTACAAGTTCGAAGCTCACTGGTCAAAAGATTCCCCGAGTGTGTGGCGATTGGTGCTCGTTAAATCGGTCGTGGTCGCAAAGTCCTCCATGTCGAGAGTAATACCACTGGGGGTACTTGGTCAGTGGTGATTGTTCTCTGTTCAAGGTCTAAATTACAATCTGAGATGAATGAATGAATTTTCATGGATGTAATCCACTCCCTAAAAAGGGTTGTGAAGTGTGTATAGCTAAGTCGTACTCTTGGCCCTAGATGGCGCTACTTGTAAAACAAAGAGACGTATATTTCCGGCTTTAAATCTGCTGATGTATCAGCGGGGCTTGTCCATGGCAAGAACTATAAGTAACAACAGCAATTTCAAATTTTTAAACATGCATGATTCCTTTGGTTTTTGAAGGTAAGATTTCCGGGATTTTATGAATAAAGCAATTTTGAACGAACTCTTTCTTTTTCGTAAAATATCAACTAAACGATGCACAGTTGGATGTTTGTTTTGATTTTTTCAAGCCATAACTATAACTAACTATAGAACTCAAATAATGTATAGTCTTTAAAATAAAATTAAAATTAAATTAAATCTGCATTTTTATTTGAGATTTTTGAAAAAAAAATGTATGCTTTCTCTAGCCATTGAAGATCAGATTTCAGGAATTTTATAAATAGTACCATTTTGAAAAACCTTTTTTTTTCGTAAATAATCAACTAAACAGTACAGAGTTATATGCTGGTTATGATTTATTAGGGCATAGCTGTAAATAACTTCATAGCTCAAATAATTTAGTTTTCAAAATAAAATTAAAATTAACTAAATCTGCAATTTTATTTGATATTTAAAAAAATGTATGTCTGTTCTAGACTTTAAAGATCAGATTTCCATGATTTTATTCATAATTCCATTTTCAGCAATCTCTTTCGTTTTTTCTGTCTTTTTTTTCCTGTGAAATATCAAGTGAAGGATTGGAAAATTGTATGTTAACTGTGATTTTTCCAAGACGTAACAGTAAATAACATCAGAGCCCAAGTTATTTATAATATTTAAAATAAAATAAAAATTAAGTTAAAGAAGCATTTTCATTAAAAAAAATTTTTTAAAAAAACATATTTTTTCTAGTCTTTAAATATCAGATTTCCAGGATTTCATTTTTTGAAAAAAAATGATAGAAAACTGTATGTCGTTTCTGATTTTTCAAGCACAACTTTAATTCTCAAGTAATTTATACTCTTTAAAATGAGATAAAAATTAAATTAAATATGTAGTGTTTAATTTAAATTAAAAAATTACATCCTGAAATTTCAGAATGTCTGCATTTTTTATGATACAGAGAGCTTTAATTGTTTATATAATGCGAAACAGTTACATTTCGATTTTAAAAAGAGTGATTGTTCAGCTTTTCCAACTTATAAAAAAAATCCTTCATCTGAAGATTCAAAATTTTCCCAATATTATTATGCAAATTATTTAATTAATATAAAATCCAAAGTATCTGACGGATAAATAACTAATAAAGACATTTCATTCCATAAGGATACAAGAAACAGAAGTAAAAACAACACAGCGGAACAAATAGAAAAGAAAACAACACTAGCAAAAACATTTGCAGACAGCAAATCACTAATTAAATATTAGCATGAGACAACAGTAATAGTATAATATAAACACAGATCTCATTCTGCGAACAACTTTCCAACGAGAGAATTTGGAAATTATGCGTGTGCTTCCACTTTTTTAGTCATCAAAAGATAACATATAATTTTCAAGAAGGATTTATGAGTCTTAGCTCTAACAAAGATATCCGCCAATTCAAAAACATTTTCTACTGCTAAATTTATCTAAATTGTTGCCATGTTCATATTTAAATTATGGATGGCGTATATCGTATTATCCCGATTAAACTGAAATATGTTCTATATTTATAAATCTGTCTTCTTGTTATGAGACTAATTGCACTGGAGAAAAAATTTATAATGGAACTTACTTTTCAAAAACGGTCTGAAAAAATAATTTAAAAACTGCAGTTGGATAAGTCTGGGTTGCAAAAACTAGCGACATGTAATACATATATGCATTTTAAACGGAAACTAATGAGGTTCTTTTATATTATATGACTAATTTTTAATATGAAGTATTAACTAAATGTTTTATTAACCATATACACGATTTTTTTTTCATGTCGATATTTTTCAAAAATTTCCTAGAACTACAGAAAACTCATATAACTACAGAAAATTCCCCGAAATTCACTAGAATTACAGAAAACTCATATAACTACAGAATATTCCCCTAAATTCTCTTGTACTACAGAAAACCCATATACCTACGCCACATTCCCCGAAATTCCCTAGAACTACAGCAAACTCATATAACTACAGAAAATTACCCAAAATTCACTAGAACCACAGAAAACTCATATAACTACAGAAAATTCAGCAAAAATCCCTAGAACCACAGAAAGCTCATATAACTACAGAAAACTTCCCCAAATTCCCTAGAACTACAGAAAGCTCATATAACTACAGAAAATTCAGCAAAATTCCCTAGAATTACAGAAAACTCACTTAACTACAGAACATTCCCCTAAACTCTCTATAAATGCAGAAAACTCATATACCTACAGAACATTCCCCGAAATTCCCTAGAACTACAGAAAACTCATATAACTAAAGAAAACTTCCTCAAAAATCCTAGAATACTCTTGGTTTTCCAAAACTTTAGACATGAAACAATTAAAACATTATATATATATATATATATATATATATATTGGAAAATGCTTAACCAATATACAGATTATATTCAAATTCAGTCAAATGATGGATTTAAAAGAAGAAAAGTAAATGTTAAATGTAACAAATAAATAAAATAAAACCCATTGTTATATCTCCAATTTATTTCATCGTCTTAATAGGATCGTTTTAAAATAATTCATAATCAAAAATAAATTAATTCATAATCAAAAATCAATTAAAATTCGTACACAAAATATTTCAAAACAATGAAATACAGCAACTTTATTCTTATAGTTATATAATCTAAATCAAGACCTGTAATGTGCACAATGCTAACTTTTTAACCTTTCAAAATTACAACAATGGATGAATCTAAAGTAAAAGTATAAATAAATTTCTTTTAATTCGAAATAAAAATCCAATTAAAACTTTATAAATATTTTTTGATTCATAGTTCACCTAAATAAAAGCGATAAAACAATCGATATTTTCAAAACGTTGACCTGAAGGGTAGTAAAACTCACTTTCAAAAGGACCCGTTAATTAGTTTCTTCTTTGAGTAAAATCTAGATAAAGCCGAGAGGCAGCTAGCTCAATTTTGCATTTGGGGTCAACCTATCAATGAAGATAAAAAGAAAAAAAATCCGAAATCAGCGTTCCTATGGCAAAAGAAACGCCGCCCATTTTAATGCAGAATCTCTTAACCTTTAAAGGGAATCTTCTGCTTTATCATCCTTTGATTAGTTTTCAATTTAATTAGAGTTCCATTCTCCTTAATTGGCGCGATAAATTTGGCGACTGATATCTGCGGTTTATTTTGCGGTGGCGTGGAGTTTTTTTTTTTCTTTCTCCCTTTTATGTAGTCCTTTCTTTTGGATGATTTCGTTTTTATCTTTTGTTGCAATATTGCTTTATTGATTGCATAGATGGCCATGTGGGTATTTTGAATTCTTTTGATGATGATTATTCAGATGTATTTAGTATAATGACGATCAAGAAGTACTTTTAAATGTAAGCCTCATTATCTCTCCTCATTAATTTATTCGGTGTTTTTCTTCGTTATGATTACAGATAATGTATTAAAATTCAAAGATATTTGTTTGCAAACTAACATCATCTGCCTTATTAGGCTTAACTTTCAAAGAAGACATCTTGTTATTTTTCACATTTTCTTATAACTATATATTTCCCGATGATTTTTTTTGAAAAAAAATACACCATTTATTATTATAATAAAAAGAAGATAAAATACCTACAACACTTATTATTAAAGGTATTGTAATAAAGATATGCTGTCATTCTAATGTGGTATATTGCATTCACAATTTGTTAAGCATTCACTAAATCTACTGCATACAGAAGTAATATTTATAAAAGAATGCCAGCCCTAAATATTCAGAGGGGAATACCATCACCTTCTATTGAGGAACCACCCTTACTTGGAGGTTTAAATCCACCTAAACTTCCAGGAAAATCAATTCGCATTTTTTTATAACTCTACATATTTCACAATCGATTTTTTAAAAATAAATGCATCATTTATTATTATATAGCATTTATTATTATAATAAAAAGCAGATAAGATAGCTACAACAATTATAAGGAATATATGGTAATAAAGATATATTGTCATTGTAACGTGGTATATCTTAAGATAAAAATAATGCTAAATCAGGTCATTATATTACATCCACAATTTGTTAAACATTTACTAAACCCACTGCATACAGAAGTAATATTTATTAAAGAATACCAGCCCAAAATATTCTGAGGGAAATATTGTCACCTTCTATTGATGAACCACCCTTACACGGATGTTTAAATCCATTTAACTTCCAGGAAAATCACATTCGGATTTTTTATATGTCTACATATTTCAAAATAGATTTTTTTTTAAAAAATGCATTATTTTTCATTACATAGCATTTATTATTATAATAAAAAGCAGATAAGATAGCTACAACAATTATTATTAAAGATGTGATAATAAAGATATACTGTCATTCTAATGTGGTATATCTTAAGATAAAAATAATGCTAAATTAGGTCATTATATTGCATTCACAGTTTGTTAAACAGTAACTAAACTCAATGCATACAAAAGTAATATTTATTAAAGAATGCCCGTCCGAAATATTCAGAGGGGAATACCATCACCTTCTATTGACGGACCACCCTTACCTGGAGGTTTAAATCCACCTGAACTTTTAATAACTATATATTTCACAATAGATTTTTTAATGAAAAAAATACATCATTTGTCATTATATAGCATTTATTATTATAATAAAAAGCAGATAAGATAGCTACAACAATTATAGGACATATATGGTAATAAAGATATATTGCATTCTAATGTGGCATATCTTAAGAAAAAAATAAAGCTTAATTAGGTCATTATATTGCATTCGCAATTTGTTAAATATTCACTAAACCCACTGCATACAGAAGTAATATTTATTAAAGAATGTTATCCCGAAATATTCAGAGGGAAATACTGTCACCTTCTATTGATGGACCACCCTTACCTGGAGGTATAAATCCACCAAAGCTTCCAGGAAAATCAATTCCAGAGACACTATCTCCCCGTCACATCTGCAACAATTCTACTTGTCCTCTATTGTCGCAGATCATGGTAATAGCGAGCAAAATAACACTCAGCTTTTCCGTTTCATCCACAAGTTCTTATTTCTCCCAGTCCCCCCCCCTCTGTCCTTCCTTTTCCATGACATCTTTTTCTTTTTCTTCTTCCACTACCATGTCTTCTTTTTTTTTTCTCTCTCAGTTCCTCTTCAAACGGAATAAAGTCGTATATCTCTGCCTTTTTTAGCCTTACTTATTTTCCTTTGCAAAACGTTATCCAGCGCGCCCAGAAGATTGATGATCCACGCTTCAGGAGGTTTCAGTGTTAGGAAATGCAGACAGGGAACCGATAGTTGAAATATGGACGTCTAAGAGAAAGTCAGTGGATTATGAGCAATTCGAATGTAGAGGTGGTGTTACTAATGCATGGAGGTAGAGACATCGATGTCAAATAAATCGACTTTTATTTGATCTGAGCTAGTAATTTAAGTTCATCAGAATTATATGAAAATTATTTTAACTCGGAAGACGTGTTAATAATGCATGAATGTAAAGGTAACAGTTTAAAATAACTTGACTTTCATTTAACCTTAGCTAATATTTTAAGGTAATCGGAATTATATGAACATCATTTTCATGTTGTAGACTATTTAATAATGCATAAATGTAAAGGTAAAAGTATTACATAGACTGTTTTTTATTTGACCTTAGCTAACATTTTAAGGTTATCAGAATTAGATGAACATAATTTTCATGTAGAAGACTTGTTAATAATGCATATTGTAAATGTAAAGGCATAAAATAGACTTTTTTATTTGACCTTAGCTAATAACGAAATAAAATTATATGCATAATTTAATGCAGATGGTGTATTAGAAATGTATGAAGATAGAGACATTGATGTCAAATAAATCCAATTGCATTTGACATCAGATAATATTTTAAGTTCATAGAATTATATGAACCTTATCTTAATGTATAAGGCGTGTTAATATTGCTTAAATGAAATGGTAAAGGTATTAAATAGACTATTTTTTATTTGACCTTAGCTAATATTTTAAGGAAATAGGAATTATACGAACGTTAATTTAATGTAGATGGTGTATTAGAAATATATGAAGATAGAGACATTTATGTCAAATAAATCCAACTACATTTGAGCTGAGCTAATATTTTAAGTTCATTAGAATTATATGAAGATTATTTTAACGCGGAAGACGTGTTAATGATGCATAAATGTAAAGGTAACAGTTTAAAATAAGCTGACTTTCATTTGACCTTAACTAATATTTTAAGATAATCAGAATTATATGAACACTATATCAATGTAGAAGACTTTCATGTCAACTACATTTTACCTGACCTAAAATTTTAAATTTCTCAGAAGTATATAAACATTTTCATGTAGAAGATTTGTTAATAATGCATAAATGTAAAGGTAAAGGTATTAAATGAACGGTTTTTTACTGAACCTTAGCTAATATTTTAAGGTAATTAGAGTTATATGGATGATTATTTAATGTAGATGATGTATTAGAAATGCATGAAGGTAGAAACCTCGATGTCAAATAAATCCTATTACATTCGACCTGATCTAATATTTTAAGTTCATCAGAATTATATGAACATTATTTCAATGTAGAAAATGCGTTAATAATGCATAAATATAAAGTCAAAGGCATTAAATAAACTTACTTTTATTTGAACTTAGCTTATATTTTAAGGTGATCATAATTATGCCGATGATTATATAATGTAGATGATATATTTATTACAAATGAATGAAGTAGATTCATGCATGTCAAATAAATTGGATTCTATTTGTCTTTATCAAATGTTTTTAGATAAACGTAGTTATAATATAAAGTTATGTTACTAACGCATGAAGATAGATGTACCGGTGTCAAAGAAATAGATATTTATTTGAACTGAGCTAATACTTTAAAACAGTCAGAAATAAATTAATTTTGTTTTAATGTAGAATATTTGTTATTAAGTATTAAGAGTAAAGGCCACGATGCAAAATAATTCGTCTTTTATTTGACCTGAGCAAATATTTTAAGGTATTTATAATTATACGTATATTAATATAATGCAAAAGATGTGATGCCAATAAATGAATGTAAAGATATTGATGTTATATAAACATATTTTGTTTGACCTTAACGGATATTTTATGGCAATCAAAATTTTATCAGTTATTACAATGTAGAGATTGTGTGACTTATACTTGAAGAAAGAGTCATCGATGTCAAATGCATTTTCATTTATTTGTCCTGAGATAATATTTTGAGGTAATCTGAGGTAATAGTTTGAGGTAATAATTTTTTATTAATCATCATTAAATAAAAAAAAAATATGTATGTAGACGTCTTAATGATATATAAATATACTGACAACTTTATCAATTAAATTGGCTTTGATTTAATCTGAGGTAATATTTTAAGGTAATACAAATAATATAAATACTAATATAATGTAGAAGATATATTATTGATGCACGAAGGTAGAAGCATCAATGTCAAATTAATTGACTTCTAATTGACTTGAACTAATATTTTAAGGTAATCAGAATTATATAAACATTATTTTTCTAGATTATTATCAATTTATATATAGAATAAATATTTATAGTAAATGAAAGTAAAATAAATAATTCTGAAAACGGTATGTAATAATTTAAAAATTTGATAATAAATGTTATATTTCAATGATATGCTAACGTTGAAGAATCAATATATAATAAAAATTATACTTATATTAATGCACAATATTTTAATATTCTCTAATTATATGTACCTGATTATGCAGAATGATTATATTCGTTTAATTTTCCTTTATATGATTTTGCAGAATGATCATATTCGTATAATTATTCTTTATATGTTTTTGCAGAAATATTTTTTTGTATAATTATCCTGTTCATGATTATTCAGAATGATTACATTCGTATAATTATCATGTATATGATTATGAAGAATGTTTTCATTCGTATAATTATCCTGTATATGATTATGTAGAATGATTATATTCGTATAATTATCCTGTATA
>JAOUZG010050060.1:493721-514843 GCA_026289955.1 Argiope argentata | reverse complement strand
GTAGAATGATTATATTCGTATAATTATCCTGTATATGATTATGTAGATTAATCGTGTTCTCAAAGGATTACAAGAAATTGTAATTTAAAATTTGCATTGAGATTACATTGAAAAAATTGCATCGATAATGGATGAATTTTGCTTTTTATGAACAGTTGAAAGTATATATATATTACTAATGATTGAAGATAGAACTATTGATACAAAATGAACACGTTTTTCAAAAGTCAATTAATATTTTATGTAATTATTATTTTTCTTATGTATTTTACATAAGAAGATTTAGTTCTAATATCCTAGTTCTACAACTTAATATTAGATATTAAATTCTCTTAGGAGAGTTTTATACAGGGGTTTCAAAAGGAGTAATACCGAATTAGAATTTTAACTCCAACGCTTTATAGATCCAATTCTTTTACAAGACGTATTGATTAATAATACTTCCGAGAAACAGCTAAGATATGAAAGGTTAAGTGAAGTCATATGCAAGTATATTTAAAGCATTTCTAATGCATTAGTGATCTTATTATTATATTCGAGTGGGATGAACTGAACTTTAATTCTTAAATTAAATTTAATGTTTCTTTATTACGTTACTATCATTATGAAGTATGTAGAAAATAATTAAATCCGTTCATTTAACCACTAACATCTTAGCAGGTGATTCAAAGCATTGTCTCTTGACTTTTGTTGTGTAGCCTTGTGTAACAGGTATCCGAGTTCTAATTTCTTAATATATACATAGCATAAAAGGAAATCTCAAAAAAGCGTGTGTATGTTGAAACCACAAAAAATCGGGAAATAGTTAACGGATATTGGATAAATTTATAGAATTTTGTAAAGTATTTTTTGACAAAAGTGATAGCACTTTAAAATAGTACCAAAATGAAAAGAGATGTTTTATAATTGCGATTTTTACCTATCCCCGTATGCGTGAAAACCTCAGACTGCTCATGTACAAATAGCAAGAACTATGACAGGCATATGCGATGTATTTCTTTGTTTATATCTGATTTTAAACGGCGATTCAAATCTCATTACGCCGAAAAGAAGGAAATTCAACCTTGAAATGATCGCCTGTGTTTTGTGTTTACGTACATATCATATTTTTACCTTTGTAACAGTCCAAATATTTCTGAATATGTCCTCTAAAAATTGTTTTGCAGCTAACAAAAAATCTAATTATATTTTTTATATTTGTTTGATGTTGAGTAATATGCTAGACTTAGGTTTAAAGTTAATTTTCTTCTTGGATGCTATTCAACGGGCAACGCCGTGAAATACTTCTAGTTACCAATAATTTAATCAATCATACTGATCATTAGAAAATTGGAAAAAAAAAACATTTTTAGGGTTAAAATTTTCCTTAAAAAATCAGAAATATTGTATCATTATAACGTTTAAAAACGTTTATCACTTTTAGTATAACGTTTTAAAATTATTTCTTGTCATCATCTGGTTTAATTGTATTAGACATAAACAATCATCATATTACTAATCACAGCATCAAAGGAGAAAAAAAATATGACCAGATGTTATACACGACAATTTTATCGTCTGCGTTTAGATTATAAAATTATTTTATCGTGCGTTTTTATAGGTAATTTTGTTGTCTTTTATACACCAAGTTTACAAATACAACTTTTGATAAATTATCGTCTGTCTAAACATCATCTGCGTTATAATGAAATAATTTTGTTATCGCTTTTAAATCAAATTTAGAAATTATCAAAATTACATAAATAATTTCATGTAGTTCCGTTGAATTCGAAGCAAAAATAAGCAAGCAAGTTTTGGAAATTAAATAATATTAAAATGAAAATATGTTTTCTTCTGTATTTAATTAAAAGTTATAGTGCGAAAGCAAATTCTACAGTTAACCAGATTATTAAGTATTTCAGAAGAGAATGAATGTCGTAAATATATAGCAACAGCTGGTATGTAATAAATTAAAATATTCATTTGAATAATGGATCAGACAATATTCCCGAAATATCCTTTTTTAGCTTAAAGGTGAAAAAAAAAAAGATTATAAAATAGCATATTTCAGGAAAGTATAAAAACTGGAAAATACCACTCTATTAACAAAACAACTGTTATGCATTATTTTGTAATTTTTAATTGCATAGTGAATATTGTAGTTAACATGTTATTAAATACCTCTGTACTTATATATGACGCTTTCCAAAATGAAAAGTGACTTGCGATTGCTTCAAAATTATAGCAGTTATTTTTACCCCCCCCCCACGAGAACAGAGATATATAGGGTGGTAAATGGCGTGACCTGTATACGATATTTAACAGTGAAAATCGTTTGTGGTATAAGAAATTGAAAGAAATTTATCGAAAATCGTGCTATTCATTGATGTATTCAGATCGATTTCTGATTCCTTGATTACCAGTGGACCACTTTTGATTGATTTTCTACACAAGGTTACACAATTAATTCAACACATTTCCACAGTACTCTGCCAAAACTACAGAAAACAATCAAAATCAAACGACCTAATCTTCTGACACAACATGCGAGTAATTTCAATAACAATGGCGGCCCTTACATCTCCCATGAAACCCAAACGACCTTAAAAAATTATGTTGGAAAATGTTGGAAACCAGTTGTATAGTCCGGATTTGTCACCATGTGACTTCTATATCTTTGGTCTACTTAAGGAAGATTTACTGGTGACACGTTTCTATTCGGAAAATGAAGTGTAGAAACCATATAAAACAACCATAATCTTTCTATTTCAAATGCTTAAACTCGATACTAAAACAATGGGGGCCTGTTAAAATTACAATGATAATTTCTTTTCTTTTCCAATATAAATATTCTTTTCACTTGACCACTTTTCATTCGGGAAGCCCGTATAGTTAGATAATTTAATCATTTTAAATAACTTACAAAATTTGAATAACTCTTAGATGAATAATTAGTTATTCTTAAGTGTTTCTGCAATATGCGAGTGTAAAATTATAAATCGCATCTAAAAAGTAAAAAGCATTTTGATAATATTCTGCAGAGCTTGTGTTTAATACATTTTTACTGTCCAAACTGAAGAAAAGAAATCGCATTTTAGAGTTATTGAAATTCCTTTTTTTTTTAATCGGATATTTGTGAAAGCCTACAACAAATATTTTATAAGAATCCACGTAAAAGCTCTCAGATGAGGAAAAGTTTTTCATTCCATTTCTATCGAACCAAATAAACACTTTAATTTTCTTTATGTGTTTCGCAGAAAAGCATTTTTTTTTCACATGAAGTTTTCCAATTTTTCCCGTTTTTGCTTGTAGCAACACAGAAATAGCTAAAAAAAATTAACTCTTAAGAATTTCTACGGCTAAAGTAGCAATAGATTTTCTTTTCTTAAATACTGGTGTGTATTCGAATAACACCGTAACAGTTTTGCTGTATTGATTTTATGATTGAAATATAATTTTAAGCAAAAAGTTTATTAAATTCTTTATTAGAATCTTCTTCTTGGCCCTCATTATACTTAATTTCTACATTATCTTTTCCTCTCTTTATCTAAGAAAAGGGAAATTTTTCCTAAATTCTAAGTTTTGCTCTTATTCAAAAATAAAATGTATGTATGTTAATTAAAATGAAATACACTTGTATTCCTTCGTAGGACAATATATGGATTGCTGATATATTTAATAAAAAGATTAAAATTAAATCTGCTGTATATATTTCAATGAATCATGTCAGGACATCATTTCTTGAACGGCCAAGCACCACGTGCTCGTGCAAGTTAAATTATATTTATTATTCATTTTAATCGTTTGATTGAATGAGTCACTTTAGTATTGCAAACGAGTTTAAAAACTTTGTCCCGCATTTATTGTTTATAAAAAATATTGCATTTTCTATTTATTTCATTTTCTATAATCACCTGCTCAAAATGAGATTGTTCTGTGTTTAAAGGCAAATTGTTATTAAAAGCTGATTTTTTTAAATGCTCGAGCAGATAACAAAATTTCAATTTTTCATCTAAGGATTGTTTTATTTTTCGCCTACGGATTTTTTGTTGACTCCCATTCCCAAAACATCATGTTCAGACATTATAATAATTTTTATTCATTGGGGGAAAAAACTACAGAAAATACACCAAAGAAAATAATAATTTTCAAACCACTTCGGAATTTTTCTTTCTTTTTCTATTACAGTAAATGAATTAAAATATTTTGATTATACTCAAGAATTGGATTTAATGACAAATTATATTTCTATGTCTTAAGAAAAAATTTAAGCTTGATAAATGTTTTGATATTTTATTATCCTCCTGATTGAGTGATATCGAAATAGTATCATGAAATTCCGATGTTTCTCCATTTTTATTACCATTTTTACTTTATTGTGTACCACAAAGTATTTAGCAAATATTGAAAACTTCAAACAATTTCATTCTTCGGATTTTGGCAAATATCCGCGTTTCAGACATATCTAAACTCTATTTTAGGATTAAGTCTGTCTGTACGCCTATCTGGGAACACAATACATCACAATCTCTTTGAGTTTGGCACATGGAATTTGATTCAGAATTTGAAATTTTAGCCTTCTAACAAATTTTGAGCTGAGAACTGCTAGTGGAAAATAGCAATTGTGTATGCAGTTATTTTCGGTAATAAAAACAGAAAATAGTTTTTGACGACATCAATGTATGATGGGAGGTATATACATTAGAAGAAACCTTCTTGCTTACTAATTACTCATTTCTATTAGAGAACTTTAGGATATTGAAGAAATATATGCATGAAAAGAGACCTTCTCACATTCTAATTTCCCTTTTCTATTAGAGTATTATCGGATATCGAAGAAATATGAGCATTTGAAGAAAACTTCTCACTTTCTGATTTCCAATTTTTTAAAGAGTATTCTTGTATTTTAAAGATGTAATGTATGAAAAGAGACCTTCTCACATTATAATTTTCAATTTCTACAAGAGCATTATCGGATATCGAAGAAATATAAGCATTCGAAGAAAACTTCTCATTTTCTGATTTCCCATTTCTATTAGAGCACTCTCGGACTTTAAAGATATTATGCATTAAAAGAAATATTCTTAAATTTTAATTTCCCATTTCTATTAGATCATTATCGGATATTGAAGAAATATAAGCATTTGAAGAAAATTTCTTACTTTCTGATTTCCTATTTCGATTATAGTATTATTGGATTTTAAAGATATTAGGCATGAAACGAGAATTTTTCACATTCTAATTTCACATTTCTATAAGAGCATTATCGGATATTGAAGAAATATAAGCATCCGAAGTAAACTTCTCACTTTCCGATTTCCTATTTCCATTATTCTTGTATTTCAAAGATTTTATGCATAAAAAGAGAATTTCTCACACTCTAATTTCCCATTTCTATTAGAACAATATCGGGTATTGAAGAAATATAAACCTTCGAAGAAAACTTCTCACTTTCTGATTTCCTATTTCTATTAGAGTATTCTTGGATTTTAAAGATATTAGGCATGAAATGAGAACTTTTCACATTCTAATTTCCCATTTCTATAAGAACATTAACGGATATTGAAGAAACATAAGCATTCGAAGTAAACTTCTCACTTTCTGTTTTTCCATTTCTATTAGAGTATTGTAGGACTTTAAAGATATTATGCATTAAAAGAAATATTCTCACATTCTAATTTCCCATTTCTATAAGAGCATTATCGTATATAGAAAAATATATGTATTAGACAAAACCCACACTCTCTAATTTCCGATTTCTATTAGAGCATTATCGGATATCGAAGAAATATATGCATTAGAAGAAATCTTCTCACATTCCAATTTCTCCTTTCTAATAGAGGATATTATAGAAACTGAATTTTTCTACAGCTTTTGGCTTGTTTTTAAGTTTAAAGTACTGTTAAAAAAGCAATACAATTAATTTAAATATTCGAATATTTTCGCGCCATAGTCAATTATGCGAAACCATTTTTGAGTCAATTTATCCATTTTTATTTGAATTAAGATCTTCTAAAAGAGTAAATTCTGCATAGGATGATTCTGTATTGCATTTAAATGCATATGCAGCATTATTTTGTTCGAAAAACAATGATTTACATATTGAGTGTTTCTTTAATTTTATAAATGTTTTGAATTTATATACGACATATTTAGAATAGATTTGTCATAAAGCATACTTTGAATTAAAAAAGATCACTAAAGTGATGATTAGAAACGTCATTGGTTTTTGAGGAGAATAAATTAATTTATAGAACAAACGTACAGTTTAGAAGAAACCAAATATCAATAGCGAAAACGGCCTGAGTGGTATAAGATGTAGTTTTGCACAAAAATATTTATTTTAGAAAACTGTTTATTTTTAAAAAAATTAACTGATTAAAAAAATTGCTCTCACTTAACAATAAATGATATAATTTTTTAGATACAAAGAATTTCAATTAAAATAAAGAATTAAATACGTTTATTTGAATCTATAAACACTAATGAGAACGTTAAAGAAAATAGGATTTTTTGATTCATAGAATTTCAATTAAAATAAAGAATAAAATACGTTTTTTTGAATCTATAAGCTCTAATTAAATCGATAAAGAAATATGCACTTTAGATTCATAGAATGTCAATTAAAATAAAGAATAAAATATATTTCCATAAATCAATAAAGAACATATTAAAACGAGGTTGGAAATATGCTTTTTAGATGTATTGAATGCTAATAGAAAAAAGAAATATATAAATTAGATTAGATTTTTCTCCTATAATTATGCATGCAGAAGTAGGAATAACTACACAGCATTTTGCAGAGAATATTGAAATAACCCAAAAAATAAACGATATCAGTTTTAAATTTATAAAAATTTAGTCCATAAATTGCAGAAGGATAATGAAAGGGGATAAAATAATTGGATAAATAGAATGGTACATAAATAAAGAATTATTTTTGTTTACCTTCAAGTTCAAAAAATCGCATTTACTCGAATTAATTTCACACAAATGAATTAATAGCCTAAAATTGGAAGAAATATTTTCTAAAACCAAAAAAATTCAAAACAATGCAATTTAAAAGTAATTATCGCTTATGAACATCAAACTGGATATACATCTAAGTGAATATTATCTAATTTTTAAATGATTTCCGCATCATTTAAATAAATTATAAATCCACAACAAACAAAAGAGATATCAAAAATAATGTACTTCAAACTTCTCTGCAAAATCTCGTGGTTAATGACTTAGAAATTTTCCACATTAAAATAAAATAGTCACATCCCCAAGAATCCCCATGGATTGACCGTCGTATTGAAATCTTTTACCCAAAGAGAAAGTTCCGTCAAACAAATAGAATTTTAGTCAGAGAATTTGGCTCCTTTCCAACAAGCCAAACAACATGGTTCAATTCTAATGGATTTAGGGAAAACAATTTCTATCAAATCTAATCGTGGACCTCAAAATTGTACTGTCGTCTTTATGAATATTGGATCATATCGCCGACGTCACCGCAGTTAATATAGACACAAACACAGCTTTCAAAATTAATATTAGCCATTTTGTGCCTGGAGTTTGAAGTTATAAAGCTAGGAGCATCTTTCGGCTTGGGAAACATCAAAGGTTATGAACGCTGCCGCTATCAAATTAAGATCGCCAATTTGGTGATGTGGCTGGAATTCTTACATGTCATTTTCTGGAAATTTTGATCGTTTCTCTGCTTTGTGGAACTCTAATAAACAGGGAAATCTATTCATTAAAGTTTGAGAAGGTGTGGTATTTTAATGTCTTTTGCTGATGGAATTTTCAAATGTGGGAAAGGTTTTAAATTATTTTGGATTATAATGCTGAAAAATGGAATTAAGAGTTAGAAAGTTCTCTTTTATTGAAGAATAAACCATAAGCCTAGATTTGGAAGTAACGGCTAAGACCGCCATCTTGGTGATATAGCTCAAATTCCATTTTGTTATTATGAATATATCATATTTCTTGAAATAAATTTTTAACATTTATTATCTTTTCGGAAAATATTCCTTAATTTTTTAACATATATATATACATAATATTTTATTTAGTTTTCTTATGAATTCTTGAATGCCATTCTCTGGAAATTTTGATCATTTGTCTGCTTTGTGGAAACCTAACAAACTGGGAAGTCTATTCATTAAAATTTAAGATGTGTTTTAATGCTTTTTGTTGATGGAAATTTCAAATGTGGGAAATGTTGTAAATTATTTTTGTTTATAATGCTAAAAAAATAAATTAAGAGTTAGAAAATTATCTTTTATTGAAGAATAAACCATAAGTCTATTTATTCAATAAATGTTTTTTTAACTTTTTGATATTTAATATTTTACAAAAAATATTCATGATGCATTGCAAAATTATTAATTAATACTAATTTCTGCTGTTAAAAATTATGAAACAAAAATTATTTATTGGAGAATGTACATCAAACCGGCTTGCGAATAGTTGTTGCAATCAATAACTTGATAATTAGGTTCTACTTGAAATACGTTATTTCCTAAAAAAAAATAATCGTTTGAGAATTGTGTTTACATTTAATAGAGTATGAAAATGTTTTTTTTTTAAGAAATGAAGCTGTGATTTTTTTCGATTGATATATTATAATTTTTTTAATTACTGATATTTCCATGTATTTCTGATAAAATCTGTGTTCCGATTTTACATATTATGAACAATTTAATAATTTATGACTTTGACTACATTCTCTTATATACAACAAATACAAAATTTTTTAAAATTATTCTTTATTATATTTTTTATTAGTTGCTACAAGTTTTGAATAATTATCTGCCGTTTTTACCTGTTTTTAGAAAATATTTGACACAAATTAAGTATTCAAGAAAATGCCGATCGCAAATACAAGAGCTTACAAATTCAAAATAAAATTAAAAATTAATAAATTTACTTAAGGAATTTTCCTTGAAATGTATGCGAATCACTATGAATTAAGAGATTTGTTATTGATTCTAAATTTGCATACTAAAGCAATTTTCAGAATTTTTTGAACCCTATCGCATATTTTAATGATAAAATTTTAAAGTATGCTTTTTCAGATAACTTCTATCAAAAGAACAAAGAACTGACTATCTTAAATTTAAATAAAAATAAAACTTCAAAATGAAGAAAATTCATTCGTTGATATCTCAAAGAAGGGATGAATCTATAAATTAAGTGAAATTTGTTATTTGTTCCCAAAAAAAAAGCGAAAAGAGTACAAGTGAAATAATAATGATAATAATCAAACTTTTTGTTCCAAAATCCAATTTTTTTTGCAAAACGAACAAGGCAAAATTGCCAAGTTGTTCCTAGAATTTGAATTAGCATTTAGGAGTTAAAACTATGGCAAGCAAATTGTTGGAATTCTTAGAACTTTAATTTCCCGCTTTGTTTTGTCTCGGCGAAAGTGGAAGAATCTCGCAGATTACTCTGAAAAAATTACTTTTTTTTCTTTAAAGATAAATAGAAACGAAATGTTTTTCCGGGTATGAAAATGCGAAATTCAGAGGATGTGAAAATTCTTCTCAAGGAAGTATTAAGTATAAATCTTTAAAAATATCCTTTGTTTTTCTTTTAGAGACAAGTTTAAAAAATGGCACATTAAGAAAACGTGTTTGTCTAAAATTCCATATTTTCAATCAAATTTCGTATTTTTAAACTATAATATTTTTCATTATTCAAATAAATAAGTAATTTAAATTTTACTTAAAATGAAATATTTAATCATTCATTAAAATATTCTTTAAATTTCCAAGTAAAAATATTTTTTGATTTAGTTAACAATGATGTATTTTCTTATATAAATGATTGTTAAATAATGATGTTAAAATTATTAAATGCATTAAAAAAATTGAAGTATGTTTAACATACATTAACCAATGTTAATTACTATTTAAACCCCGTCATACCAATAACATCAAAGAATTTTTAACATCACAAGAAATTTGATTAGTAAAAATGTATACATTTTAAAAATTAATAAAAATGACAATATGCCTAAAAATAAACTACATAATAAATAGAATAATAGCAATAAATTATTTTAGAATATAATTTTATACAATAACCTTTAAGTGAAAATAATCTTTTATTTACTATAATTATAATTTTTTAGGAAACAATAAACAAATATATTTATATAAACAAAACACACAAATATATTTAAATACAATAACATATTAAAGTTACAATATTTAAAACAATATTTTTCTGACTTCAAAAGGATGTGTGTTGAATTCAGATTCTTAAAAACCTCTTTTTAAAACTTCATTAGGTTCAAGAAATTAATTCACGTATAAATAAAATTTAATATTTTTCCTGCAGCTGACATAAAAAGGAAATTTTCGAATTTTTAAATATTTTTTTAAGAATATATGAAATAACCTCTTGAGTAACGAAAGGTTTCCAAAAACAATTATAACAAATAAATACTTTTATTATTAAATTACAATTATATTCAGTCCAAAGTTATTTTTATATAGAAAATGGAATAAAAGTATTCGTTATAGTTTTTCGTTAAAGTATAATTTTTCTTCAAAAATGCAGTATTCAAATAATTGAATTTCATTACTTAAAATAGTAATTTAAATATAATCTAGAATGTGATTTATTACTATTCACAGCTTAGTTCATAATTTTTTTATATTTGCTTGCTTTGTTTTTAATCAGGCGATACAAATTTTCATTAGTTAAAAACAACAATATTTGGATTAAAATTTTCCCAAATGATAAGAAAGAAAAATAAAAGATTATGAAATAACAAACGACTTTTACTCCAAAAGCAAAATAATTCTGAAATTGTCAAAAGCAAAATGGCACCGTTGTTAGCATTTTAATTCAAGCGACGAATTTCATGTTTCATTTTTTTTTATTTTCTTTTGTGTTCTTTGAGTGCTAATGCATTGGAGTAATTTTCTCTTAATTCTTTTAAAACTTTAATTTTTCTGTGTCATTTGTAAAATCTTACGACCTAAAGTCAACTTCAATCAGAGAAAGTTTTCAGTTTCCCTTTTTTTTCATACTCATTCTTCTGAAATTACTTTCGCAGATTGCATTCAAAAATTTATACTTTCCCCTTTGCGATAAATCCACCATTTTTGTAAAAGTGATCAAAATTGCTTGTTTCATTAAAATTCGAATATGAACTAGAATTTTTGTTGCGATTTTTCTTCTCCGAATCCCGAAGCGTATCTATTTCATTTCAATTAATTTGTTCTTTAATGAAAAACGCTTAAGAATATTAACCACCATTCGGTTTCACATTTCTTTTCTTAATTTTCTCAATCTCGGATATCGCTTTTTAATCTTAGAATGTTGCGTTTTTAAAAGTCGTCTGCTTTAATTTAAAATGAAATGAATACTATATTGATTGCAGATTCTGTTTCCCATACAGATTTAAATTTTAATTTTAACGAAATTGCGTTTATATGCATGTAAAAAAGTAAGGAAAGGGCAAATAAATTAAAATTCCCAGTAAAATTTATATGCATTTTTATTAAAATATACTGATTTTGCTGTCATGTTACTTTCTATAAGAAAAAAAAATGATTAAATAATGTTATATGAAATGAAAATTATGTTTGTTATTCTATTCAAACTCAAAAATTATTTTTAAAAGAATTGGTTATATCTATAAAAATATGCTATCAACAAGTTAAAAAAAACTTTAATAATAATAAAAAATTAACTTCACAAGTTTACACCTGCCTTTCAAGCAAACGATTGAAACGAAATGTTTAATTGTTTTATTTCCAACAGGAAATTATTCACCTTTTCAATTTGTATCAATATTTTGTACATTTCCGTTAGCCAGGTTCAGAAAAAAATTGGCGAAGAAATTTTCAGGAATTCTACTTTATTTGGCGATTTTTCGCTTTTAAAATACTGTAAGAAATTTGGCAGAATTCTATATTATTTGGTGATTTTTCACTCTTTTCCGACAAATTGAAAACTTTTTTAATATTGAGTTGTTGCAATCAATGATATGATTGGTGCAAACAATTAAATTTAAAAGTTACATCTGTTGCCTTTCTGAAGTTATTTAATCACTTTTTAAAAAGTGGTTATAATGTTAAAATAACACGGCAATCTGCTTAATTTCTTGATTTTTTTTAATCCATTGCGTTCATTCATTTATTTAATCAATTTTAATAACCTGGCTTTAGACTTTTGAATCCTGTTTTCTACTTTTAGATTTTCTATAAATCAAAATAAATGAAAAAAAGTAAGTTGAGGGGGAAAATGCTTATTTACATAAAAATTAACAAACCACTTCTGAGTTTTTATTTCGAGGCATCATTTCTTAATATTTCGTCTCACTCAATTTTTACGATATCCTTCGTCAGTCACGAATGCATCATCCATTGCAATTTGTAAAGTTTTTAACGTCATTCAATTTACAAAACGAATTTCTATCTCTTTGCCTTCTTTCAGACTGTAAATTTACTTCGTAAAGATCTAGCTCTTTCATTTAAGAAAGAAAGTTTTTCTTGAAACCACAAGATGGTTTGTACATTTCGTTTCCCTTCGAACGCATTCTACTACAAGAATGTATACATCATTAAGCTAACTTAAACTCCTAATCTGTGGCTTAAAAAATAGAGGAGAAAAATGCCTGGTCACTGAAAAATTATCAAATCACTTTTGAGTTCTTATTTCGAGTCATCATTTCTTGATATTTCGCTGACTGAATTTTTACGATATCCTTCGTCAGTCACGAAAGCATCATCCATTGCAATTAGTAATTTTTTCAATGTCATGCAATTCACAAAACGAATTTCTATCTCTTTGCCTTCTTTCAGACTGTAAATTTACTTCGTAAAATAAGATCTGGCTCTTTCATTTAAAAAAAGAAATTTTTTCTTGAAACCACAAGATGGTTTGTACATTTCATTTTCCTTCGAACATATTCTACTACAAGAATGTATACATCATTAAGCTAACTTAAACTCTAAATCTGTTGCTTAAAAAATAAAGTAGACGGAAAAAATACTTATTTATAGAAAAATAAGTATTACTTCGAGTCATCATTTCTTGATATTTCTTTTGACTGAATTTTTACGATATTCTTCCTCAATCACGAATGCATCATCCATTGCAATTTGTAATAATGTTTTTAATGTCATGCAATTCACAAAACGGATTTCTATCTCTTTGCCTTCTTTCAAGCTGTAAATTTACTTCGTAAAGATCCAGCTCTTTCATTAAAAAAAGAAAGCTTTTCTTGAAACCACAAGATGGTTTGTACATTTCGTTTTCCTTCGAACGTATTCTACTACAAGAATGTATACATCATTAAGCTAACTTAAACTCTAAATCCGTTGCTTGAAAAAGGGAAAGTAGAGAGAGGGAAAAAATTATTTACAGAACGATCGCTATCTCGAGGGGGGTTAAAGTAAAGAAAAGGCACAAAAGAAACACAACAGCGTTGGGAAAGTGGACGAATTCGTGTGCTGTTTTCCCTCCCCCCCCCGCCCTCTGACTGTATTGTCCGTTCCCTTGGTCCATTTAGCAAGCAACCGAGAGGCTAATGCTGTTTTGCAAAGACGGAGTTCTTGAGTACGGTTGCAGTTTTTATTCTCTCGCTTTTGTCCAGAAAAGAAGAAGTAGAAGAAAAAAAATAGAGATCTCAGAGAGTTAGTGAGAGGATCAGATTGGCAACCCAGATCTGGAGAAACGAGCGCAGGAAGTGCTTTATTTTTGGCGGTGAATAAGAAAAGAAATAGCTGTATTCATAAAATAGTTCAAGCTTGTATTTTGCTGATGAAAGTTTCCTTGGGCAGATGGCAACAATGGCTTTTCATTCTGGTTTCTGTTCGAACAGTAGTTCTAATCAATTCGTTATTCTAACTAATTGATTCTGGTATCGATTTGCATCAAATGAATATTTATAAACATGTATTGGAATTTAATTTTAAATTCAGTAACTGCAACTGTAAATAATTACAATCATTTCAATTTAACAATTTTTTTAAGAATAATTTATTATTTTAATTATAGTTTAAAGGTTTTGAAAATACACGGATCTTTTTTTTTAAATATTTTATTTTATTTAGTTTTTATTTATAATATTTTTTTTTATTTTTGGTAAAAGCAAGTCAATCTTTTAAAAGCGAGGGTATTCTAAAAGAAAATACTTAATAATAAAGCAATACTGGTAAAAGCAGGTCAACCTTTTAAAAGCGCATATGTTATCAATAAAACATACATTATAATAAGGTAATACGAGTAAAAGCAGGTAGGATTTATTTTTATTTGCAAGTTAATTTCGAAGGCATCAAAACCTCGTAGCCAAAAAGGCATCCTGTTCTCACGTAATAAAAAAAATAGATTATTTAATAACAGTTTAAATTATTTAATTATAATTTAATTATAGTTCATGTAAATATAGATTAAAGATTTTTAAGTCATGAATCTTTTTTTTTCTTTCAAATATTTATTTTTTGCACAGGCTGTTTAATTTTTTTAATGAAATTTCTCAAACGACATTTCATTTAGCTCGAGAAGAACTAAAAATTAAATATTTGTGTTTCTTTTCAAATAATAAACATTATTTAATCACTTTTGATACTAAAATCAGGCAGTAATCATTAAATAATTTTAGTTTTGATGCCATCTCTTTTCGATTTGGTGCATGAAAATTAATTAGTTTCGAGATTAAAAAGTAATTTTGTTGAAAAGATATTTCGTAAGTTAATTAAATGAAAATATTTTCAAAAACGAGCTTGAAAGTAAAATATTTAGGATTTTACTTCTTCTGAAAGATTTACATTGAATGCTTCATAACAATTATTAGTTAACCAAGTTTGGACTTTTCAAAATTACTCTTGAATAATGAAACCCCGAAATGTATCTCAATTCATTTTAATTTATTAATATAAATGTTTTTATAATGCTCACATGTTTATTTTAAAATTCTTTTACTTAACTATTCCATTACTTTAAAGATGGAATTTCGCAAACGATTTTTTTTATTTAGTTCAAAATCCAGAAGAAAAAAAATAGATACTTATACGTTTTCAAACAACAAATTTTACTTGGTTACTTTTGATACTGAATAGTCATGTGGTAATGATGATTTTAGAGAATTCCAATTTTATTCTGAAATCATGGCACTTCTAAGTTTCAGCATCAGAAAGAATTGAGATCGAGATAAAAAATGAGAATATATCAAATAAAAAATATCAATCTATTTTGAAAGCTGATTTAAAAAAAAAAAGGATTTTTAAAAAATAATATTATAGAATTAATACTTATGATTTTTTCTTTTGAAAGATTTATGTTGAATTCTTTATAAAAAATGAAAATTACTCAAAATTCAAATTCAAAAAGTTGCTGATTTAAATAAAGTAGCTGAGTTTCAGCATTATTCATTCTTTCGTTAATCCTTTAAAAGGCCGATTTTTTTTCTAGTCATTGTATGGTGAAATATTTTTACTTAAAACAGTTTAAAATATATTGAATTATTTAGACTATTAAATAAATTAAATTTGATTATTTAATAATTTATTTACAGATCAATACATCATTTTGTATGATATAAATATCTGAAGAGTCCAAGTTTCTATCTTACTGAAAAATGTGTCCGGACTTATTCCCAGCTACATAAATGCAAACAAAGATTTCATAATTTTTTGAGAAGCATACTTTACATGGTCATTGAAAGGATGAAGTTAATATATAAACTGTCATAAATAAATGGTGAATTATTTGTGATAGTAAAATGAATGCATACAATTTCTTTAGTGCGAAACATGTTTATATTATGTCTGGTTGTTAGGGCTTTGAATTCGCTTCCCTTGGCTGTGAGTTTAAACCAGCCAGCCGAAGACTCTTCGTGTGTGTGGTGGCTGGCACACACTAAATCTGCCTTGGTCAAAAAATCCTCCATATCGAGAGTAATACCCCATACGATACTACGTCCGAATTGATCGTTTTCTGTTTTAGATTTAAATTATAATCTGTGGATGATTGAAAGAAGTGTGACCAGTAAAAAGGGTTTGTGACGTGTGCGAGCTAGAAGTCTGACTACTGTTCTCATGTGCTCAGGGTTCCCTCCCCTCAGAAGCTATTGCACCCCTTCTTCTGTTGTCAAACCAATACGAGAACAACAACAACATTATGCCTTTATAATTAGCATATTTATGAAAATTTCTATCATCTTTTCAATATTAATTTTCAAATATATATGAATTATTGATACTTTTACTTTTATAATACTTATGCTGATAGTACATAATATTTATATGTATAATAATCATAAAAGCTTTTTTAATCATAAATAATAATAATAATAATCATAATAATTTAATCATAATAATCATAAAGCTTAAACAATTTTTAAGAAATGATATGTATTGAAATAAAAGCTACACTTTCCATAAATTATACAAAAATCACATCAAATTCGTATAAACAAATTCAATTTATACATAGGAAGGTATTCTTTTGAAATATTTCTTTGAAGTCGACAAAACACGACTCAGATTTCTTCGGAAACCGTTTGAAAAGAATTGCATCCTCACGGACGCCAGATACCTCGATAGTATTTTGATATTCAAAGAATTGTATCCCGTATGATCAGATTTCTTTACGTCAAAGTATATGTATCTTAAAACTGTTTTATATTCGTTTTTCCTGTTTTATTTTTTCGGCATGCACTGTAAGAATGTGAAAGTTTCTTTAGAGTAGCAGTTTTTGTTTTATTTTATTTCTCTCCTTATTTCTTCGTGTCCTTTTGCATAAGATTACCACTTGAGCGAGGGCTCAAAAAATGAATATTATTTGACTAGAATAAAAGAAAGCTCCTATCAAAATATTAAAAAAAAATACTTCTCTGTTGGCGATGCGTTATTATTTCTGGTGAATGGAATTACTGTCGATAACTCCGTGAACTATTTTCTAATTGAATCGAATTTTAAAATTCTTTATTCAATGATAACGATTTGAATAATATCATTTTATGTTTATTCTATTCATCAATTTTCGATAATATTTTCTCAAAATTATTTTTAGCAGAATCCGTGTTATAACAACTTTTTAAACTAATTTATAAACTATCTAAATAACTAATTTATATTTAAAATATTTGATTAATAAAAGTAATTTAAGATCAAGAGCTACAAATGAACAAAAACATAATTTTTAAAATTTCTCTCTCTCTCTCTGTGTGTATGTGTGTGTGTGTGTGTGTGTGTGTGTGTGTGTGTGTGTGTGTGTTTGTGTGTGTGTGTGTGTGTGTGTGTGTGTATGTGTGTGTGTGTGTGTGTGTGTGTGTGTGTGTGTGTGTGTGTGTGTAAAATTTTCAGTCATTATTTTGAATCATCAAATATATTCTATACAAAATGCAAGAAATCGGATTCGAATACTTTTTCAGTCATTTGAGACATTTTGTTTTATACAAACAATAGAATCTGAGTTTATTTCGTGATTATAAAATATAATAAAATATCAAAGCAATTTTCCTTCTAAGAACGCAAAGATCATCGTAATTTTAACGAGTAATTTCAGAATTTTTTTGCATAAATTTGTTTTTTAAAATACTAATATAAATTAAACTGCTGTAAATTTTTTAATGAAAGTAAATGTAACTAAAACTTCACTGAGTGTAGACATTATCGGATTTTATAATCAATTTAAAGAAATTACGAGGTGGTAACATTTTCCTTGAATAATTTCATATGTGAATAGAATGAGAAATACAAATATTTTTTATATTAAACCATGAAAAATTTCTATGCAACTATCTTTTTCATTAAACACATCTGCTTAATACCCACCTTTAATAATTTTTTTAATAAAGTCTTCAGTGTAATACACACAATCTGTAATTACTTTTTAATAAGGAAGCCAGCAAAATACACACAATCTATAATTACTTTTTAATAAAGGCTCTAGCTTAATACACACCATCTATAATTACTTTTCAATAAAGACCAGCTTAATACACACCATCTGTAATAACGTTTTAATAAAGACGCCAGCGTAATACGCACTATCAGTAATTACTTTTTAATAAAGGCGCCAGCGCAATACATACCATTCGTAATTACTTTTTAATAAAGACGCCAGCGTAATACACATCATCTGTAATTGCATTTTAATAAAGACGCCAGCGTAATACACACCATACGTAATTACTTTTTAATAAAGACGCCAACGTAATAAACGTGCTAATACTTATTAATTTGAATACATAAGCTTAATATTTTTTGTTAGCTGTAGATATATTAATCTAAATATCCCTGTTTCTTATGCGCGAATCTCAGCTTAATGAATTCAGAAAAAGTTACAATTTTCTGTGTTATAATTTTTTTAATCTTCTAATAAAGGTACAATTTTCTGTGTAATATATATCTGAAACTATCTTTTAATAAAATTTCATCTAATTGTATATTTTTATTTATTTTTAATCGAAATGATTTAGGCTGAATGATATTTATTTTTTCTTAAAATTAATTTATTCCAAGTATATTATACTAAACACTCGGCTCTATGAATACAAAAATGTTTTCGCTATAATACGCATAAATGATAACTGCAACTATTTTTAATAAATATTTCGACGTAATATATCCGTATTTTATTTTTATTTACTTTAGATTTAATAAATTGAATAATCATTTTTGATTCTTAAAATTAAAATATTCCGATTATTTTATATGAGAATCTCAATTTAGGAATCAGCAAAAGTTCCCAGAATTCCAAGTAATAAAACACCGTATTTATCTTTTTCATAAACACTTCAGTATAATACAAATTTAAAATGTATTATTATTATTATTTTTGGCTTTTAAAATCAATTCATTCCGAATACTTCATACATGAATCTTTGTTTTAGAATTCAAAAAGAGTTCGTTGTCTTTCTATGCAGTAATCTTTTAAATAAAAAATCCCAGCTTAAAACACATATGTATTAAATATTTATATTATGTAGATTTATTAGGTTCTATAATTATTATCGATGTATAAAACCAAGTCGTTCAGTACACTTCATATGTGGTCTTAGCTTTATTAATTTAAAAAAAAAGTTCTATAATTTTCCCAGTGATAAATTCTTGCAACTGTCTTTCTAATGAAGATTGCAGTGTAATATATTCAAGCAAATATGCATATATCCATCTTTCCTATTAGTAGAGATAAAAGAAATTAAATTAAGCGGAATAATTAAAATAATATTTTTTAGAAGGCTTTATATCAAGCTTTAAATGAGCGTGTAAAAAATAATTGTGAATTGTTTTCATGTTTTCACATACCATTGTATTCAAATTTTTATAATTCACGTTCTTTAAAATAATAACTACACAACATGTTTCAAAATTTTTGCTGTTATATACACAATAATGTAATAATGAAGCGTTTTTGTTTAACAGATTACTTTCAAATCAATAATTTTCATTCAGTAAATTAATTTGCAACTTATGGTTTAATTTAGTTCAATAAATTAATTAACACTTATGGTTTAATTTAGTTCAATAAATTAATTTACTACTTATGTTTAATTTAGTTCAATAAATTAAGCAACTGAATGAATTGCAAACGATCTATAAATAAAAACTGAATCCATTTTCATTTTTTTAACTAAAAATTACACAATACGTTTCAAAATTTCTGAATTCTATATCCAATAATGGAAGAGAAAAACAATTACGCTTAATATATATTACTTTCAAATCCATCATTTTAGTTGAATAAATTAATTTACAACTTATGTTTTAATTTAGTTCAGTAAATTACGCAACTGAATGAAGTGCAAACGATCTTTAAAAAGAACTACATTCATTTTCGTTCTTTTAAATAACCCGCTCTTTTAAATAAAAACTACTGAGCACGTTTTAGAATTTCTGCACTTATATACTCATTAATGGAATAATCACATTTTTTCGTTCAATAGATTGCTTTTAAATCAAACATTTTAGTTCCATAAACTAATTTGCACCTTATGGTTAAATTTAGTTCAATAAATTAAGCGACTGAATGAAGCGCAAACGATCTTTATTTCATCCAATTACATTATACGTAAGACCGAATCATTTAAACTACTTCAAAACCTTTCAATGAAGAAAAAAAGAACAAATCATTTCCTGAAACATTCCAAACAAAGCAGAGCCACCTGCAGACGCATTTCATTTGACGCAATCGGATAAGCGATTATTTTCATTTCCGTCACCTGCTTTACACAGAGCTGTAATTCAATACAAGGCTTATTGTGTACAGAAACAAAATCGTTTGGTGGAAAA
The DNA here is from genome assembly GCA_026289955.1 of Argiope argentata. Classification (NCBI taxonomy): domain Eukaryota; kingdom Metazoa; phylum Arthropoda; class Arachnida; order Araneae; family Araneidae; genus Argiope; species Argiope argentata. Next base: position 494,618 of record JAOUZG010050060.1, on the reverse strand, counting down.
GAAAATTCTGACAGTTCGGTATCTGGGTGGTAAAATGTTCTTCAGAACTTTACTTAGAATGTTTGCTGTTGAATAATTCATCGGTTCCAGTGTGCTTAGCTTTAGTGTTAGATTACTGGAATCAAATTCACTGTACGTCAATGTTTTCCTTTCTAATATAGTGTACACTGTAGTGAAGTTTATTGGAGACAAGTATTCCCTTTAGGGATTCGGAGGGATTTTTACCCCTCCGGTTTGAACATATAAATAGCTTTTCAAGTGGCGGTACCGAAAGGAATTGTTTCAATGGGCCGAGAAGAAAAGAATACTTAAAAGAACTTTAAATTTAAGAGTTGAAAGAAAGAGTGTGAAAAAAAAGGTTAAATAGATTAAGATTGTAGGAAGGTCAGGGGCTTAGAAAATTGCATTTGTAAATTCTTGTGTGAGATATTTCAACACCTACATAGGAGAAATCGGCTATATAAATACAAAGAATTTGAATTTGTTATGCGTCTGAGAAGTGAAAATAATTTGAGAAATTGATTATTCTTGCGTTCAGTTTGCAATATTTAAGAAAGGGTTGTTAATGAATTTCTCAATAATTTTGGGGACATTTTTGAAATTACGTGTTGAAATATAAAAAAATAAAAATATTTCTTCAATTAATGTCTTCAAGAATATCAGTATGAAAAGAAAAAGACAACACTTATTTCACAAAAAATGAATTTTAATTCAGTTTTGCGATCAGAGGGTTTTGGTTTCGGAACAAAATTCCTTAGAGAATCGCTGTGTTATCGGATACCACTCCCTTTGGTTCAATTTCGGAATCAAAGGGTTCTGATTTCAAAACCAGATTCCTTTTGAGAATCTCTGTGTCATCGGATACCACTCCTTTTAGTTCAATTTTGGGATCAGGGG